>CP092883.1:69047318-69106660 GCA_030710605.1 Cordylochernes scorpioides | reverse complement strand
TCATAATGGAGAATTGAGATATTTCATTTTAATATTGGTATAATTCGGTGATAAAGCACAATTTGGATTATAGCTACAAGAAAATAAGACCTAATCCAAATAAATTAATTGTGGTTTTTTTATCCCTAGTACACGTGGTACAGGCCATGATAATCATGGTGGGTAGAAGTTGGCGACTGCTTTTACTGTGAGTACACCACATGTCTACACATGTGAAAAGCAGTTCGACTTTGCACTTACAAATGTGCCAGAGCCCCGTTTGGTTACTTGCACTCGCTGGTGGGGTTAGACTTTTGCAAGAATCGGGGTCCATTGGAGCATTTTTTTTTTTTTTATCAGAAAAAAACGCTCATTGGGGGAATCGAACGCGGGTTTTAGCGGTCAAAAACCAACTGTTTAGACCATCCTTCCACTGACCCCCAAAAATTAATAGTGTGACATTTTGGTAACAACACTGTTACCAAAACGTCACACAATTAATTTATTTGGATTAGGTCTTATTACCTTGTAGCTATAATTCACAGATTAAGTTATAGTTTAAGTTCCGTTAGTTTGTGTGATAAGGTTAGCATGCCAACACAGCGTCACAGTTAGTTAGACTTTAAACCTATTTGCATATTGTCTGTAGAAAATTATGGGGGGAAATGCTCCAATGGCCCCCGATTCTTGTAAAATTCCAACCCCACCAGCGAGTGCAGGTAAGCAAACGGGCTCTGGCACATTTGTAAGTGCAAAGTCGAACTGCTTTTCATATGTGTAGACATGTGATATACTTACTGTAAAAGCAGTTGACAACTTCTACCCATCGTGATTATCATAACTCCGCCTTTGCCGGTCCCAAGCCCGGATAAAAAGGAGGAGGGGGAGCAGTAACAACTTCACTAAAAAACCTGGGCTCAGCTGGCCCGGCTGATAGTACCCTGTAAGGGCTCCAGGGATACAGGATGAGCAGTGTTTGTACTTCATGTTAGGAGCAGCTGCACATGGCATCTGTTCCTCATGTCAGAGGCGGCCATTTCTTTTGGAGCTAAGTTGGCCTGCCACTGAGTAGTACTCCCAGTCTTAATGACAAAGGCATACGCATTCTACTTCACCCAGACATGATGGTTGTCAAACAGACACCATCAAGGGTCACAATTTGATACCCTAGTATGATTGAGTGGAGATAAGAAAGAAGAAGATGATTATCATGGCCTGTACCACGTACCACGATAAGAGAAAAAAAAGAAAATTAGGAAAGATAAACGTCATAATGATATGTAAATTTATTTTAATGCAAGTCAAATTTAAACTATAGCATATAGGAGAGTCAATGAGGCAAGTTTGCTATGTGGCATACTGGTGTGTTGTTGCTTACACAAGGGGATAAGAAACAACGACAGCTCAAGGAGCATGCTGTTACATCGTTGCTGTGTCAGGGTGATCCATCTGCACATAGATTCGATAGGTTCTTATAAGAAGGTTTTTTGTAAGTGCAAAGCCGAACTGCTTTTTACATGTGTAGACATGTGGTGCACTTACAGTAAAAACAGTCACCTACTTCTACCCACCATGATTATCATGGCCTGTACCATGTGTAGACATGTGATGCACTTACAGTAAAAGCAGTTACCTACTTCTACCCACCATGATTATCATGGCCTGTACCATGTGTAGACATGTGATGCACTTACAGTAAAAGCAGTCGCCAACTTCTACCCAACATGATTATCATGGCCTGTACCATGTGTAGACATGTGATGCACTTACAGTAAAAGCAGTCACCTACTTCTACCCACCATGATTATCATGGCCTGTACCATGTGTAGACATGTGGTGCACTTACAGTAAAAGCAGTCGCCAACTTCTACCCAACATGATTATCATGGCCTGTACCATGTGTAGACATGTGGTTGTACTTACAGTAAAAGCAGTCACCTACTTCTACCCACCATGATTATCATGGCCTGTACCATGTGTAGACATGTGATGCACTTACAGTAAAAGCAGTCACCTACTTCTACCCACCATGATTATCATGGCCTGTACCATGTGTAGACATGTGGTGCACTTACAGTAAAAGCAGTCGCCTACTTCTACCCAACATGATTATCATGGCCTGTACCACGTGTAGACATGTGGTGTACTTACAGTAAAAGCAGTCGCCTACCTCTACCCACCATGATTATCATGGCCTGTATCCCACGTCTACTAAGGATATAAGCACAAAAAAAAAGGTTCTTGAAATTATTTTTCTTCTTATCTGTTTTATCTTGTTGGTACAACTCTGTGGAAAGGTACAATTTGGATTATAGATTACAAACAAAGGTAACAAGACCAAATTATTGTTTGTGACGTTTCAGTAACAGAGTTGTTACCATCATCAGAAAAAAGTCTTCATAAATGTTCATACAACTGCTAACACCAAGATCTATTAAAAACATTCTGTGTGAAAAAAAAACAAGATAACAAGACCAAATCCAAATAAATATTGTGTGATGTTTCAGTAAAAGTGTTGTTACCATCTTCAGATACAAGTTCTGAAGTCAGTCAGTATAGTCAATTCAATACTTTTGTCTGATGATGGTAACAACACGGAAACATCACACATTATTTGAAAAGGGAGGTAGAAATTTCACTTTTTAAAATTTTGGAAAAATACCAATTTTTAGAGAAAAAGTTGCAGAAAAGGATTGAAATAATGATAAGGTGCATTTTGGATTATAGATTAGAAACATAAGGTAACAACTCCGCCTTTGCCGGTCCCAAGCCCGAATTTTTTCATTCGGGCTTGGGACCGGCAAAGGCGGAGTTGTTACCTTATGTTTCTAATCTATAATCCAAAATGCACCTTATCATTATTTCAATCCTTTTCTGCAACTTTTTCTCTAAAAATTGGTATTTTTCCAAAATTTTAAAAAGTGAAATTCTACCTCCCTTTTCAAATAATGTGTGATGTTTCCGTGTTGTTACCATCATCAGACAAAAGTATTGAATTGACTATACTGACTGACTTCAGAACTTGTATCTGAAGATGGTAACAACACTTTTACTGAAACATCACACAATATTTATTTGGATTTGGTCTTGTTATCTTGTTTTTTTTTCACACAGAATGTTTTTAATAGATCTTGGTGTTAGCAGTTGTATGGAGGAGGGGGAGCAGTAACAAGCTCACTAAAAAACCTGGGCTCAGCTGGCCCGGCTGATAGTACCCTGTAAGGGCTCCAAGGATACAGGATGAGCAGCGTTTGTACTCCATGTTAGGAGCGGCTGCACATGGTGTCTGTTCCTCATGTCAGAGGCGGCCATTTCTTTTGGAGCTAAGTCGGCCTGCCACTGAGTAGTGCTCCCAGTTTAATGACAAAGGCAGACGTATTCTACTTCACCCAGTCATGATGGTTGTCAAGTCTAAAGCTTTACAAGCTTGATAAACTAATATGATTGAGTGGAGATAAGAAAGAAGAAGAAGAAGGTAACAAGACAGCATCCAAATAAATAAATAATGTGCAAAGTTTCTGGCCACAGTTTTCTTACTATCTCTAAACAAAAGTACTGAATTCAATAAAATCTTGTATCAATACTGAGTAAAAACTTCAGACCTCCAGGAGTGTGCCACACAATGTACCTTTGTGAAAAAATCAGAATTATATCAGAGTTTTATAAACACAAGGTAATTAGACAAAATCCTCATAAATAAATAGTGTGTGATGCTTCGGTAACAGCGTTGTTACCATCATCAGACTGAATGAGAAAATTTTCTTACATCATGTTTTAAAAGATACTGTTATCAAGTGTGTAAACAGCAGATAAGAAGATAGTTTTCTAAGAACCCTTCATTATACACACCTTTTTTTTTTTTGCTTATCCCTAGTACACGTGGTACAGGCCATGATAATCATGGTGGGTAGAAGTAAGACGACTGCTTTTACTGAAAGTGCACCACATGTCTACACTTGTGAAAAGCAGTTCGACTGAGTTATACACACCTGATAACAGTAACTATTTAAAACATGGTGCAAGATATTTTCTCATTCAGTACTTTTGTCTGATGATGGTAATAATGCTGTTACTGAAATATCACACACAATAATTAATTAAAAGGTCATATATTGGATCAAAATATCATTTATTTTACCAATATTTCAGTTGGCTGAACGCCAACCTTTATCAAGGTATTATAACATATTAATATGTGTCAACAACAAACTCAGCGCCACATAACGTCAATAGAATTAAGTTTTAAAATATTTTGCTTATATTCAATGGGGAGGAAAAAATTTTATAATTATAATTATAAATATTATATTTATAATAATTATAATTTAAGCAAAAATATATATATTTAAACTTAATTCTATTGATGTTATGTGGGGCTGAGTTTGTTGTTGACACATATATAATATGAAAAAACAGTACAAATGTGATATTGTACTGGGATAAGGTGCATATATTAGATAAAAGGCATCTCCTTATCGTATAACTGAGAGTTGCTGATGTTGCGCCATCAGCAACTTTCAGTTGCACGATAAGGAGATGCCTTTTTCTTAACATATTAATATGTTATAATACATTGATAAAGGTTCAGCCAACTGTAATATTGGTAAAATAAATGATATTTGATCCAATATATGTCTTTTTAATTAAATATTTATTTATGGATTGCTCTATTTTCAAAACATATTATTATATTATACATATTATATACATTATTTATATTAGGTCTTGTCGTTCCGCCAAGAGATCAACACCACAGAGGTCCGTACGTCTCTTGACCTCACGGACAATACAGCAGCTACATTATATTCAATGGAGGAATCTCCAATCTCCATTCTGTCACCCCGGAAGCCCTGAACTGGCTGAAAGCCTTGCCTCTCAGACTTTAATGACCGATATGTCCTCACTTCTTTTTTCTAGATTTAATTCATTTTGTCTCCTCTCTAATTGTAAATACGCTGCTGTATCACCTCATAAGCATAAAATAAAAAATAAGGTCTTATTACCTTGTGTTTATAATCTATAATCCAAAAGTGTGACTTATCATTATATCAAAGTTGCTACAAGAACATAAAACCTAATTCAAATAAATTAATAGTGTGTGACGTTTCGATAACAGCGTTGTTACCATCATCAGAGAAAATAATTTTTTTTTAAATGAGGAAAATATATACATATTTTCTTTCATTTATTCTTTTGTCTGATGATGGTAACAATGCTGTTACTAAAATGTCACAAACTGTTTATTTGAATCTGGTCTTATTACCTGTTGTTGTTGTTGTTTCTTATCTCCTTGTGTAAAGATTACACAAATTCCATGAGGTCTTATTACCTTGTGTTTATAATCTACTAGACGGGTGACACGGCCTTCGCCCCGGGATTGACCCGTGTGCATATCTACCCGAGTGATATATATTTAGATAAGATTTTTTTTATAATTGTTTGTTATTAGCATTATCTATTTGTTTGCATCAGCATAATTTAATCTAATCTTTGATAGAGGGCGCTGTTGGTGAGCTAAGTAGAATAATTTGAATATATAGTTTTAATAATTGTTTTATATATTTTTTAAATAGCCTATCGTCTTCCCCGTATTTTTTTACCTATGTATGAAATTTTGGTTTGAATTAGTGAACTACTGCGAATTTGTACAAGGTGTGTTCAAAAAGTATCGCGACTTTTGTGTTTTTCAAAAATTATTTATTTATTCATGAATACCTATTTTGTTCCCTTCAAAGTAATCCCCATGAGATATTATACACTTGTGCCAACGGTTTTTCCAATCTTCGAAGCACTTCAAAAAATCATTTTTATAAAATCTTTTTCAGCTCCTCCTTCGATGCCGTCTTTATCTCGTCAAGCGTAGCGTAACGTCGTCCTTTCATGGGCCTCTTCAGTTTAGGGAACAAGAAAAAGTCACAGGGGGCCAGATCTGGGGAATACGGTGGCTGCGGCATCATTAGTGTGTTGTTTTTGGCCAAAAAGTCGCGCACAAGCAACGATGTGTGAGCAGGGGCGTTATCGTGGTGCAAAAGCCAATTTTTGTTCTTCCACAAATCCGGGCGTTTCTGGCGGATTGCTTCGCGCAAATTGCGCATAACTTGCAGGTAATATTCCTTATTGACCGTTCTACCCTGTGGCAAGAACTCATGATGCACCACGCCCCTGCAATCGAAGAAAACTGTCAGCAAAACTTTTACATTCGACCGAACTTGGCGCGCTTTTTTCGGTCTTGGTTCGTGCGGCAGCTTCCATTGAGATGATTGAGCTTTGGTTTCCACGTCATAACCATAAATCCACGCTTCGTCACCAGTTATGACCCTCTGGAGCAAATTTGTGTCGTCGCGGACAGAGTCCAACATCTCATTAGCAATGTTCATGCGATGCTGTTTTTGGTCGCAATTGAGCAATTTTGGTACGAATTTCGCGGCGACCCGTCTCATGCCCAAATCATTGATAAAAATCGAATGGCACGAGCCAATCGATATGTTTAGGTCCTCAGCAACTTCTCTAACGGTGATTCGACGATTGGCCAATATCATTTTCTCCACTTCATTAATTTTTTCGTCTGTTGTTGAAGTGCTCGGGCGTCCGGCACGCTCTTCGTCGTTCACATCTTCTCGGCCTTCTGAGAACATTTTGTACCACCGATAAACGTTGCTTCGGTCCAAGGTAGCTTCTCCGTATGCCACAGTCAACATTCGGAATGCATCCGCGCACTTAATTTCGTTTTTCACACAAAATTTGATACAGGTTCTTTGATCCATTTTTTTTTTTTAATAGGTAAAAATCGAAGACGATCGAAAACACCTGCAAGCAAAGCAGCTGTCAACAATTAAGTGAACATTCAAAATAGCCGAGCTTGTCGGCATAAGTGAGAGACATGAGTACCAACATAAAGCCACAAAAAGATCGAAATTCGAATATACGTAACCCGCGAAAATTCAAAAGTCGCGATACTTTTTGAACACACCTCGTATACCAGACATACAAACAAACATACATACATACATACATACATTCAAACATTGATTTTTATATATACGAGGGCCATCCAATAAATAAGTTTCCCTATTTTTTAACAAATAAACGACATTATTTACAATTATGCAGTTATTTTATTTTCATTATACAACTCATAGACTACCATTCTAAATAATCACCATTTCTGTCCAAACATTTTTGGTACCGATGTAGCAATTTTTAGATACCACTGTTGTACCAAGCCGTGTCCTGTCTTCGTAGCCAGTGGTTCGCCTCCGCCTGCACTTCGTCATCATTCGCGAAGTGCTTGCCTCCAAGGTGCAACTTGAGTGCTGGATAAAGATGGAAGTCGCTTGGGGCAAGTTCCGGAGAATAAGGTGGATGTAGTGAAAATTTCCCATTTGAAGTTTTCCATAGCCATATCTTTGCCTGCAGAGATTGTGACCTTCGCCTTTTTTGGTGCACTTTCCTCAGGCTTCTTCCACACCATGCTTTGTCGATTTGTTTCTGGAGTTGAATGATGCACCCAGCTTTCATCTCCAGTGACAATACTGGAAAACAGTTGATCTCCATCTCTTTGATGCATTTCCAGGAAAGCTTGGGCTGCCTCCATCCGTTGGACCCATCTTGTGCAGACTTTGAGAAATTTCAAAACATCTGACATGATTGTTCCAATCGAAGAGCGTCTAATTTCGATTCCAGGAGGCAGTCGAATCATTATTTCGTCAATGGTGACTCGGCGATCTGCTTCCACCACATTCCGAACAGCAGCAACGGCTGCATTGTCCGTGGCAGTAACGGGGCTGCCGCTTCGCTCGTCATCATGCACGTTTTGCCGTCCTTCTAAGAACCATGAACGCCATCGGCGAACCATTTGGATGCTCATACATTCTTCACCATACACTGACACTGAATTGCGATGAATATTGACCGCAGTTTCATTTTTCGCCGTGAAAAAACGAATTACAGAACGGAGTTCGCAAGTGGACACGTTCACCAGTGGTAGCTCCATGGAAACTGAAGCGCTACGGACTTGCGCGTACGAGTAGCGTGATTTTGAAGGTCACCAGCTTCCAACGTATCCTAGTGACCATTTCTTCTATACTAACTAATTTTAACAACGTTTCGTTCGCAGAAAAAAAATAGGGAAACTTATTTATTGGATGGCCCTTGTATATGTCATAATTTTTACATAACTGGATGTAATCCCACCACAATATGTATGCAATGTATAATCTAAAGATTTTAATAAAGACAAGGCTTAGAAATCTGGGAGAGAAAGGCCATCAAAGAGGAAGCAATCATTAGCAGGTTTTATTATCCAGGAACTCATAAAACTGGGTTCAAGAACCTAGTATTTCCTGGATCATGTCAGAACAGGTCGAGAACAAAGGGATAGCAAAGATCCAATCAGAGTATAGGAAGATTAGCTAGGAACCAATGGAAAGCTTCCACGAGACAACCAACAGCCAATCAGAGCCTTGAAGAGTTTTCGTGTTAAATCGGGAACGGAGTTTAGGCAGTGAGGAACGTGGCACCTTAGAGACCAGTCAAGGAGCTCGCCGCCGTTGAGACCAGTTTGGAGCCAACCCCCATCTTCTCAACCCTCAGATAAGTTCAATCCTCAATAATGTGAACAGCCATAGAATAGTCAAATCCGCAACTAGCTTCAACCCCTTTCTCCCTAGATCGCTAGCCTTTTCCAATCCAAATCCAGTGTTTTTCGTTATTTTCCCCTGTGAGAACACCTTGTCACTTCAGCCAACGACTGCGCCCACCACAATTCAATCAATCAATCAACAACTCACCCCATCTCCAAAAAGGTATTGTCCCAACGTTACAGTGAGTCGATAGGATTCTACAGTGTAATACATCAAATATTACAGCAGTAACTACCAAATATTACAGAAAGTCGACAGGATAAAATGGAAAGTGACCAGAATACAGAAATCAAAAATAGCGGCGACCTGTCGAGGGAGGACGAGACGGCAGGAAATGGGGGGGGAAACTGCCCCCCTAGCGGGCGTCTTGCTCCAGTTAGCGGCGGTGCTGGCCCAGGCGAGGTCGTCCGACCGACCAGAGGCGGAACTCCCACCCTTCGATGGATCCTACAGCGCTCGCCAATTCTTCCAGTCCTACGACCGGAAGATGGATGACGCCCACGTGGACGCCCCCGAAAAGCTACTCCGGTTGCCGAACTACCTGACGCGCCAACCCCTGGAACTCTTCAGGAAACTCCGGTTGACCGCCCAAAGCTACTTCCAGGTGGGGCAAATCCTCACGGATCTCTATCCGGAATCCAGCGAAGCATCCTTCGCGAAATACTTCGCCATGAAGCTTGCTGGACAAGCAGACCTGGAGACGTATTACCGGGAGAAAACCGCCATGGGTTTACAACTGGGACTCCCACAGGAGGTGATCCTCGAGACGCTGACGGAGGGGTTGCCAGTTCTCCGACCAGCGCCTGGTCCGCGTGGTACCTCCTGAGAGCCTGGGAGAGTAGTTCCGACTGGCACAGCGGATCCACGGGCCCAACATACCAACTGCACGACACCGCGAGGAACAACCGCCCACCATGTCGGGTCCCTATCCCAGCACACCCTGAAGAACAGGTGCATGGACTGCACCTACTCCGCCGTCAAACTGTAAGTTCTGCGGCGCTCGTCATTGGCACAGCGAATGCAGGCATAGGCCAGCCCCAACACAACACGCAAACGCACGGGCAGTGCAAATAGCCCAAAATCTACACACGAGTGCACGGGCAGTGCAAACGGCCCCAACACAGCAGCACGCCCGGCGTCCCACGCCCCCACCCCACGCCGAAGACGCACAAGCCGCGGAGGCCTTTCGGAAATGAGGTAAGAAGGCCTCAACCCTTTATCGTCACTCAGTTGACGATGAAACTGCATATAATCCATGGACTGTCAACCCCATTTTTGATTGATACAGGCGCAAGTTTGAATATAGTGTCCCCATAATCTCTATAAAATGTTAAAAACTAACCTTCCTAATTTAAAATTAAAAGAACAATCTATAGACCTACAGGCTATAAATGGTCTTGTAACAACAATAGGTAAATTAGTTCTTCCCTAACAATAGGTAAAATAACTAGAAAAGAGAATTTCCACGTGGTGGAAGCACCTCTGCCATTTGGAATTCTCAGCATAAATACCCTCCGTAATTTTAAATTAACAATTGACTTCAACCATGGCACTATATTCCAACTTGGCGCTCCGTTGTCTACCCCTACCTACCATTTCAACCATGTACCCAATGAATGCACGTATTGGGAGTGCCAAGCGATGTCACAAAGGACTCACCGTGCACCCAAACCTTCCGCACATGGCACCCAATGCGCGCATTCATTCGTCAAAACCCGATCACCCACATGCCAATCTAGTCACGCGCACGCACTACACAACTTTTTCACTAAGGCCAATTGCCTTTTTTATATGCCCTCAAAAACAAGGCCACAACGGCTTCAACTTGCAACAACAATGCACAAAACGTGTCCATCCAACAGGACAGCTCACGCACCGAGCACATACGTGACTACACGTCATCACACAACAGTCACGCGCCCAACCAGAGCAACAAACGCGACCCTCACACTAAAACACAACAAAATTCTTACCCATACACATGCTACAATACGACACACAAGCCTCACTATCCACCTCACTTCACCACACTTTTACAAAGATACAACCACATTTTTACCTAAAACAAATTCAGCGTACCATGCTTAAAAATCCCACAAGTAAAAATACCCACGAACTCCGACAAAATAATCACCATACGTCCATATCGTGTTCCGATATGTGACCAACAGGAAATCCGCAACCAGGTCCAACAGATGCTGGAAAACGGCATTATAGAGCAGTCTTTTTCACCTTTCTCTAGCCCTGTCACTCTCGTTACTAAGCGCGACAAGACCAAAAGGTTTTGTATTGACTATAGAAAGGTGAACGAGCTAATCAGCTCTGATGTCCATCCCCTCCCTAGGATCGAGGATATACTCGACCGTCTCGCACGGGCCAAGTATTTCTCCACGGCCGACATATCCTCCGCGTATTGGCAGGTCCCAATACACCCCGATTCTCGACCACTGTTGGCCTTTGCCACGCTCGGAGGGTTATATCAGCCCACTCGATTGCCTTTCGGGTTGAAAACCAGCCCTCAGATCTACGAAAGAGCCATGAGTCAGGTCCTACAGAGGCACGGACTTGACTGTGTGGCACATTATTTTGATGACTTCATCATTTTCTCCAACACACTGGAGGAACATCAAAACCACCTGCGACAATTTTTCGCTTTTTGCGAGGTAGAGAAGTTACAACTTAACTTCGCAAAATGCGAATTTTTTAAACAGTCCATAAATTTCCTAGGCTACACCATCACAGCTGGTACTACCACACCACTCACACGCAACACAGACATCATCCACGCCCATCCAACAACCACACAACCGCAAAAACACTACAATCCTTTCTAGGCGCTGTGAACGTCTATAACAAATTCATCCCGGAATACGCCCGCTTGCGGACACCACTTAACAACCTTCTTAAAAAGGATGTCATGTGGGTCTGGGATGAAAATTGCCAAAAGGCGTTCATTAACCTGAAAGAGAGCCTCACACAACACCCCATCTTACACCTTTACAAGGAGGGCCTGCCATGCCAGGTGTATTGTGACGCCTCCACCCTCGATATAGCAGGCATCCTCAAACAGGTTCACCCTGATGGGAAAATATATCCAGTCCAGTATTTCAGCCGCACTCTGCGTTCACACGAACGAAACTATTCCATCTCTGAACTTGAGTGCTTAGCAATCGTTGAGAGTGTGGAGAAGTTTCGCATCTATTTGATGGGCAGAAAATTTACTATATTTTCTGACCATCACGCATTGCAGTGGCTGAAAACAATCAAAAACCCGTAAGGCAGATTGTTTCGGTGGAGTTTACGGCTGTCGAGTTACGAGTATGAGGTCCGCTACATAAAAGGAAAGCAGCAATATGAGGCGGATCTCTTATCCCGTAACCCGTTCTGTGGTTTCTTAGACGCCTCCCTTATTAAGAACCATCAGCCTTCTCCATCGGGAGATTCTAGCCTGACCATTGATCACAATGGACTGCATACCATTTCCCGAAAAGGTGTAACTAAAATTATAATTCCAAAAACACTCATCCACCAACTACTACAGACAGTACACACACAATACAACCACCCAGGTATATCACAAATGACAAGACTCATCTCCGCTCAGTATTACTGGCAGGGTATGTCAAAAGACATTACACAAAAGGTTAAAACCTGCCCAACCTGCCAGTTAACAAAACATCATTGGGACCCACTTACGGGGAATTTGGTCAGCCACCGGAAGCCAAAGGACCTTTTGAACTACTATCCCTCGATACCATAGCAGGATTTGCCAAATATGGCAACACCAAAATATACCTCCATGTTGTAGTCGACCATTTTTCGCGCTACACATGGACGTTCCCATCCAAATCCACCAGCATTACCACCTATCAACAGGTACTCAAGCGAGTATTACAGGATGGTTCTCCGAAACGCCTTCTTACGGATAGAGCCCCTGCATTCACTTCGCCAAAATTTAGGAGCTTCCTGCTTAACAGGAGTATCCACCCGTTACTCACAACTAGCAATAATCCACAAGCCAACGGTCTATGTGAATGCCTAAACGCCACCCTCACAGGAAAACTTAGGCTATTACATTTGGAGAACCCTAAGATCGCATGGACCAAGTTGGTCAAACGAGTTACATCTATATATAACAGTACCCCACACTCTATCACCGGTTTTCCGCCCATCTACCTGATGTTTGGTGTCCTACACCCAGAACTCTCTGACCACACCACACCTTTATCCCGACCTCGACAGAGCTAGGAAGATCGCACACTCACGAACCCAAAACAAACACATACAAGATAAGAACACTTATGACCAACGACACAAACAACCACACTTCCAAATAGGTGACCTGGTATTAGTTAAATTATATCATCACCCCAACACAGGAAAACTCGCCCCATATTTCACGGGGACCATACACCATATTAGAGATCATCTCACCAAATGTGGTCCGTATCGATAGACCCAACCAACCTCTCCAAAGAGATACCGATACGATCCACGTCAACAAACTTAAACTATATACAGAAAACATCCAATACATAACACCACCCACCATTAAGATACACCATGTGCGACGCAAACACAATTACACGTTCCCGTTTAAACACCTCACACCCGAACTGTTTCCAGCAGAGCCGTTGAAATTCAAACCAACAAAAAGCGAGCCTTTCAAGCATTTAGATCCTACCATTTTTTCCAAAAAACGATTTACGCAACTCACGACTAGTCCCAAGGAATGCGATCTAGCCCGTCCACAAAAACACCCCGTTTCAAATCCGCCACAATCAATAGAAGTCCAACCAGATATTCAGAGCCCCAGTTCATGGCAAAAACATGGGAGAAGATGTGCCAATATCCCATTTTTCACCTAATCTCTGTTATTTGTGTTCTATTTCTACCCTATAGACTCGCCCCATTTATATTTATAGTTCACATGCTAACCTATAACCTGCCATTCCATCGGCTTTTCCAGCTGCAGGAAGCAGTCTTCCATATAGGAAATTCCATCTTAAAATCCATCTTCCATATAGGAAATTCCGTCTTAAAAGCCATCTTCCATATAGGCCAAACAATTTTAGAAATTCTAATCCTCGTGGGGGACATTCTCGGGGAAAACTTAGAAAAATTAAAAGTACCTCGAACCAACTAATATCAATTAGGAAGGACAATTAGGGCACGGGCAAGAGACAATTAGCAGCCGGAAATGAAATGGAGACCGTTTACACCGCACGACAAAGACGCCGGCAGCTACATGTCATCCAATTACTTACACAAATGGAGGGTGGATAAATTTGGAATCTGCCCCTGAGGGCCCCACACAGTCCCCCACACATCCGCTATAAATTGAGGTCACCGCGCGTTCCCCGGTATGGACATTTTAACGTCACCAATTTTGGATCCCAATCCAGTTCGAGCCTACATATCGACTTTTACAAAAAACACAATTTAATTACATTTCTCACAAAAGACTTAATACGTTTACAGACACTTCCCAATGAATTTTTACATTTCTATTCTTATATTTCTGTTTCTAAAGACTTCCAAAAAAACGTTACATTTACCCACATTAGACACACAGACACAACTTTAATAACACGCAGGTCTCAAGGTTAAATATGAACAAAAGCACCCATATTACCACTTAAATGATAGGAAAAATTAGGTAGCTAAGCTTTCGAGCTTGCGTTTCTTCCGAAGGGAATAAACAACCATTTTAGAAGGGTCGAGGGACTCTCCTCGGACCCTGTATTCAAAGATTTTGACTCCGGTATTGACACCCGATATAAAAAGTGGATATCGGGCGAGCATAACTTAAGTGCCTAGGGAAATGCATAAAAATCCTTAGAACGCATTAAGGCTCGGGACATATTAACATACTACATTTCGGCCTTGAGGTCTCGAAAAACAACACAAACACAAAGACAAAATACACACGTGAGGTTAATTAGATTCCCATGTCTCCTGTATACATAATATAAAGCACAATTGGGCAAGATCATGTTTCTACCCATGAGTCGCACGGGAAAGACAAAAAATCTACGAGGCAAATAAAAAGTTTCAATTGCGCGGCGTGACATAGATTGTGGCATGTAATTTTGATTATAAAAGGCGAGTTTGTGAACCTCGCTATACATTTTTCTTATCCCATTCATTTACATTATTTTCTTATGTTTAAAATCAAAATTCTTCATCAAATTTACCATTGTACCCTAATTCAAATACTTATCATTTATTTTAATCAATTATTTACCATTTATATAACCACTTCTTTTATTTTGTTCATAATTCAATAACTAAACAAATTTTTATCAACGAAAACTCACTGGTTTTCTTTTAAAATTAGATTTTTTTTTTTTATTGATTTACAAAAAGCCTTTTTCTTTTTTTTTTTCTCACCATGCACCAAGCATTCACTTTGATTTCTTCCAACTTATTTTATTTTTGATTTCTCAAAAGCCCTAATAGAACTCCCTCGATTTCATTCCCAATCTCGAGTAGAATATGGTTTAGGCATTTTTTTTTTCTCACCATGCACCAAGGCATTCACTTTGATTTCTTCCAACTTTTTATTTTATTTTTGATTTCTCAAAAGCCCTAATAGAACTCCCTCGATTTTTTCTTCCCCATCTCGAATAGAATATGGTTAGGCATTTTCCTTTTTTTTCTCACCATGCAACAAGACATTCACTTTGATTTCTTCCAACTTTTTATTTTTGATTTCGCAAAAAGACCTAGTAGAATTCCCTCGATTTTGTTCCCCATCTCGAGTAGAATATCGTTTAGGCGCATTGTCTTTTCTTTTTTTCCCACTATGTACCTTAGCATTCATTTTGATGTCTTACAATTAAAATATTTTTGATTTCTATTAATTATACGCAATCTATATATCATCAACACCATTCTCTTTTATCTCTTATATCACTACCAATGCTTGTATATAGCCTCTCTATAACCACAACTAATTTTCCCACAAAAATTATTTTTTCCCTTTACAGAACTCACTCAGGTTTACCCCTTCTTGAATTCTTCACATGTAGGGGGCGCATCTGTCATAATTTGTACATAACTGGATGTAATCCCACCACAATATGTATGCAATGTATAATCTAAAGATTTTAATAAAGAGAAGGCTTAGAAATCTGGGAGAGAAAGGCCATCAAAGAGGAAGCAATCATTAGCAGGTTTTATTATCCAGGAACTCATAAAACTGGGTTCAAGAACCTAGTATTTCCTGGATCATGTCAGAACAGGTCGAGAACAAAGGGATAGCAAAGATCCAATCAGAGTATAGGAAGATTAGCTAGGAACCAATGGAAAGCTTCCACGAGACAACCAACAGCCAATCAGAGCCCTGACGAGTTTTTGTGTTAAATCGGGAACGGAGTTTAGGCAGTGAGGAACGTGGCACCATAGAGACCAGTCAAGGAGCTCGCCGCCGTTGAGACCAGTTTGGAGCCAACCCCCATCTTCTCAACCATCAGATAAGTTCAATCCTCAATAATGTGAACAGCCATAGAATAGTCAAATCCGCAACTAGCTTCAACCCCTTTCTCCCTAGATCGCTAGCCTTTTCCAATCCAAATCCAGTGTTTTTCGTTATTTTCCCTGTGAGAACACCTTGTCACTTCAGCCAACGACTGCGCCCACCACAATTCAATCAATCAATCAACAACTCACCCCATCTCCAAAAAAGGTATTGTCCCAACGTTACAGTGAGTCGATAGGATTCTACAGTGTAATACATCAAATATTACAGCAGTAACTACCAAATATTACATATAGATAATCCAAAAGTGTGACTTATCATTATATCAGAGTTGTTATTTTGATGTTTGGCTCTATTCATCTTTGTATTATAGGAATCTGTAATGGCAAATTTCATCTCATGGAAACGATAAAGCACAATTTGTATTATAGATTATAATAAAAGAAAATAAGACCTAATCAAAATAATTTATTAGTGTGTGACGTTTCAGTAACAACATTGTCACCATCATCAGACAAAAGAATAAATGTTTCTTTTGTCTGATGATGGTGACAATGTTGTTGCTGAAACGTCACACACTAATAAATTATTTGGATTAGGTCTTATTTTCTTTTATCTTATGGAAACATAAAAAACCAAGAAATGATGCCATTGTATATGTGTAAATGATCCAGAGTGGGGTCAGAGTGTACATCAAGTGGTTTATTGTCTAAGAAAGGCAAGGCAGGATAACTCTACTCAGGGTAGAGGTTGACGTCTGGGTGTCTTCGCTCGTAGACCAGGCGATGCTTCTGCTTCATGAGTGCATCAATCACAGTGTGGTGGGCTCCCATCTCTCCGTCTACACACCAGATAGAGATCTACAGTGGCTGATAGAGTGGTCTACATCTAGCTGGTTCATGCTGGTACTGACACTGCAAGAACACCCAGTTCCCAAATATATTGTGGTTAATAAATATACAGTATAACCTCCCTTTAGCGGACACCTCTCTACAAAGGACAGTTTTCATTTGCAAAATTACCATTTTTACTATTTAGCATCTCTCTGGTAAGAGGACACCTCTCCCTAAATGACATTTTAGCTCTGCTAAATTAAGTGTTGTCCTTTACAGGGAGGTTCTACTGTACTATAGAAATCTGCTTGATGAAAAAATTGGACTTTTAGATTTTTCAGTCTTCTTTTTTTTTTGTATCTATCTTGATGGGAAAAATATTTTAAAGATTTTTTTGTTGAATTAGAAAAAAAAAATTACAATTAGACATAGCAATGTCCAAAAGTAAGTTGTGTTGTTTCTTATCCCATTGTGTCAAGATTACACGAATTTCATGAGTTCATGCTCCTCGAGCTGTTTTATGATAAGCAGCGGCCTCTCCCAAAGGTCCTGTTTAGTACATCTAATGCAGGCCAGAATGTGTTCTGGAACTGCAGGTGTCAAGCTACATTTTGGACAAGTGGGGTAGATTTTGTTATTCTTCAATGGCTTGAGATGGCCTGTTCTAAATCTTGTTAGTGTTGTTTGATGCTGTCTGAAGTTCAGAGCTCCTCCTGGGTTCACTCCACTGTACCATCTGTGCCAAAGAGGGCCAAAGGAGGGGAGTCCTATTGGAGCGAAGGACGGGCTAAGCTAAGTCCGAACGGGAGGGCTCGGTTAGCAACCTTGCCAAGAACTCTCGGAGACGCCTGTGGGTTGATTGGTCATCCCCATGGAGCCAGACCATAATGGCGGGCGCGAGGGGCCAAACAATGGTCGCTTGGTGCATGGAGAATGCATCATTCCTTTGGCACGGTGGTCTAGGTAATGCAGCAGAGGGCATGCTTTCGCATGCCGGTTTATGGACCGAAAGGTCTAGGAGGCCATCTGCTTCTAGGATGTACCAACTGTGTTTAGGTGGGATCCTAGTTGTAATAAAGGCAGCTGTACTGCCAACAATGCAAACAAATCACCCCAATTTCTAACTAGAGTTCCCTCAGTAACATCCAATACTGATAACTTACACTTGATGAAGTAGTTGTTAACCGCCAAGTCATGGTCGTCCATTTGCTTCTTGCAGCGCAGCATATGGTTGGGTTGTTCATTGAGGATGCAGTCGTCTCTCCGGTCACGCAGGATGAACACAATCCTGGATTCCACCTCTCTAGACACAGAAATAACACATGTCTCAACAGCCATCATTGGAGCACAGATAAAATGCAAAAATACTAAATATATATGTCATAATTTGTATAATATCAAAGATGTATACTTTCTTTTCGCCAAAATATGTATGGAAATATGTTAAGCTTGTGTTAAAACACAATGTAATAAGACCAAATCCAAATAAATAAATAGTGTGTGACATTTCGGTAACAGCGTTATTACCATCTTCAGACAAAAGTACTGAATGAGAAATTTTACCACAGCATGTTTTTAAATAGTTACTGTTATCAATGTGTAAACAAGATAGCAGATAAGAAGAAGGTAATTTTCTGAGAAACACAGAATATTATTCTTAGAAGTTTTTCTTTTTTTTTTTAGATATAATTAAAAGCATATTTATAAATATCATTGATATTTCCTCTTTCTTCCATTCTGTTAATTGTGTTAAAATGTAAATATGCAAATTCATCCATCTAATAAAAACTGTACAAAAATAAACATGGCAGACATCGTGGGTGAATGCTACGGCACGTCGCGCTGCTCAATTGGCTGGAACTAATTTTTGATTGCATGCATAACTGTTGCACCCTTCCATTCAATCACGACATATATATATTACAGAAAGAGATTTTCTGTTGATTTTGGAATTGAGTTATATTTAGGAGATATAGAATTACCACGGGTGGTCGGTGGAAGGATGGTCTAAGCCATTGGTTTTCGACCACTACGACCCGGGTTCGATTCCCGCATTGGGTACTTTATTCTGAATTTAAAAAAAATGTTCCAATGGCCCCCGATTCTTGCAAAAGTCCAACCCCACCAGCGAGTGCAAGTAACCAAACGGGGCTCTGGCACATTTGTAAGTGCAAAGTTGAACTGCTTTTCACATGTGTAGACATGTGGTGCACTTACAGTAAAAGCAGTCGCCTTCTTCTAGCCACCATGATTATCATGGCCTGTACCACGTGTACTGGGAATAAGCAAAAAAAAAAAAAGAATTACCACTTGCTGATTATTTTTGGATACATATGTGATATTGCAGTCATATGGACAGAATAATAAAAATAGTTAAGAGCAGAAATAGCTTTAATCGAGCACTTATGGAATATCAAAAACATAATTAAGTAAGAAATACCCGATTTGAGGCATAAAGAAGAAAATAAAATATTACATATTTACATATGTACAAAAATATTTGAGCCGGCCAACGGGAAACAACAACAATATATTTATATAGGGAAAACTGTAACATCTAGTGGTAAATATATAAACAGAGTAATTTGATTTGAGAATTATAATATTTTAAAATTAAATACAATTTTTATATAACAAATATATATATATTATAGTAAATTTATTTGTGTAAAATTTTAAATATATATATACAACAGGAATGAAAGTTCAATACACACAAGGTGATAAGACCAAATCCAAATGAATAAATAGTGTGTGATCTTCCGGTAACAGTGTTTTTACCATCATTAGACAAAAGTACTGAATATCAGATGATGGTAACAACACCTGTAATGAAATGCCACGCTAGTTATTTATATAGATATGGTCTTATTACCTTGTCTTTCTAATATATAATCCAATCCTGTCTATAGACCCTATTTTGGTGAGTCCCAAGAGGGGGGGGGGGGGGCACTATAGACAGGTTTAACTGTAAAATTTGAAATTTGAAATATATGGAAAATGATATTATAACTATTTTTAAAAATAGCCGCATTAATCATGATGAAAAAATATGAAGATTCCTCAACTAATTATTTATTTGGTTCCTGAAGTATCTCTCTGTCATTCTCCTCAGGAGAATGATCTCTGCTACTTATAGGATTCAATCATAACTCCACCGGTCCCAAGCCCGGATGAAAAAGGAGGAGGGGGAGCAGTAACAAGCTCACTAAAAAAACCTGGGCTCAGCTGGCCATGCTGATAGAACCCTGTAAGGACTCAAGATATACAGGATGAGCAGCGTTTGTACACCATGTTAGGAGCGGCTGTACATGGCGTCTGTTCCTCATGTCAGAGGCGGCCATTTCTTTTGGAGCTAAGTCGGCCTGCCACTGAGTAGTGCTCCCAGTCTTAATGACAAAGGCAGACGCATTCTACTTCACCCAGTCATGATGGTTGTAAGTGCAAAGTCGAACTGCTTTTCACATGTGTAGACATGTGGTGTACTTAGAGTAAAAGCAGTCGCCTACTTGTGGAAGTACTTGGTGGGTATCCACCATGATTATCATGGCCTGTACCACGTGTACTAGGGATAAGCAAAAAAAAAAAGGTAGAATTTTTCTGTGTGCATGGCTGGCTGTCCTTTAATTATATGTGCATGCAATCTAAAATTTTTGAAAAGTTTAAAATTTCTCCCAGCATTTTCAGCAGTTTAAATTACCATACAGCTTTAAGAACTCTTGTATTGGACAATTCATCATATATATCCACTGGCACTGAGGGTTGAAGCAGAATAGTCCAATACATGTAGTAGAGTGCTAAAAAGCACTCTCATGGATTAGACTAATGTCAGTATTTGACGCTGATGCTTTGGCAAAATACAAGATAATTAAACAAAAAATAAGAAAAGATCAAATATGTGAAATAAACTCTGAGAGAAAACTGACCAAAAACTATAACAAGACTTAGAACAAAACATTATAAAGGAATGACAATACATCCAGATGGCACAAGAACCTATAGGACATGTAACAACTGTCCTGGTGTGGAACTAACACCTACCCACATATTCTCATGTCCAGCAATGGTCGCAGCCTTGCAGATAATTGACATAGACCCAGAGCAGCAGCTTTACACACCCAAGATAGAGGACATTGCTGTGATAGAGATGTGTGGAGACAACTGAGGCTCTTAATTGAACACGACAACAACAATACAGTATACACACCCAAGATAGTGGACATTGCTGCGATAGAGATGTATGGAGACAACTGAGGCTCTTAATTGAACACGACAACAACAATACAGTATACACACCCAAGATAGTGGACATTGCTGCGATAGAGATGTATGGAGACAACTGAGGCTCTTAATTGAACACGACAACAACAATACAGTATACACACCCAAGATAGTGGACATTGCTGCGATAGAGATGTATGGAGACAACTGAGGCTCTTAATTGAACACGACAACAACAATACAGTATACACACCCAAGATAGTGGACATTGCTGCGATAGAGATGTATGGAGACAACTGAGGCTCTTAATTGAACACGACAACAACAATACAGTATACACACCCAAGATAGTGGACATTGCTGCGATAGAGATGTATGGAGACAACTGAGGCTCTTAATTGAACACGACAACAACAATACAGTATACACACCCAAGATAGTGGACATTGCTGCGATAGAGATGTATGGAGACAACTGAGGCTCTTAATTGAACACGACAACAACAATACAGTATACACACCCAAGATAGTGGACATTGCTGCGATAGAGATGTATGGAGACAACTGAGGCTCTTCATTGAACACGACAACAACAATACAGTATACACACCCAAGATAGTGGACATTGCTGCGATAGAGATGTATGGAGACAACTGAGGCTCTTAATTGAACACGACAACAACAATACAGTATACACACCCAAGATAGTGGACATTGCTGCGATAGAGATGTATGGAGACAACTGAGGCTCTTCATTGAACACGACAACAACAATACAGTATACACACCCAAGATAGTGGACATTGCTGCGATAGAGATGTATGGAGACAACTGAGGCTCTTAATTGAACACGACAACAACAATACAGTATACACACCCAAGATAGTGGACATTGCTGCGATAGAGATGTATGGAGACAACTGAGGCTCTTAATTGAACACGACAACAACAATACAGTATACACACCCAAGATAGTGGACATTGCTGCGATAGAGATGTATGGAGACAACTGAGGCTCTTCATTGAACACGACAACAACAACAATACAGTATACACACCCAAGATAGAGGACATTGCTGTGATAGAGATGTATGGAGACAACTGAGGCTCTTAATTGAACACGACAACAACAACAATACAGTATACACACCCAAGATAGAGGACATTGCTGTGATAGAGATGTATGGAGACAACTGAGGCTCTTAATTGAACACGACAACAACAACAATACAGTATACACACCCAAGATAGAGGACATTGCTGTGATAGAGATGTATGGAGACAACTGAGGCTCTTAATTGAACATGACAACAACAACAATACAGTATACACACCCAAGATAGAGGACATTGCTGTGATAGAGATGTATGGAGACAACTGAGGCTCTTCATTGAACACGACAACAACAACAATACAGTATACACACCCAAGATAGTGGACATTGCTGCGATAGAGATGTATGGAGACAACTGAGGCTCTTCATTGAACACGACAACAACAATACAGTATACACACCCAAGATAGTGGACATTGCTGCGATAGAGATGTATGGAGACAACTGAGGCTCTTCATTGAACACGACAACAACAACAATACAGTATACACACCCAAGATAGTGGACATTGCTGCGATAGAGATGTATGGAGACAACTGAGGCTCTTCATTGAACACGACAACAACATAGATTAGACTGACGAAAGGAGGGTTCATCACTGATGAGCCAGGCCGCCTTCCCAATATTTTAAATCACATTTTATTTTTTTTTAAATGCATACTTAATAGTTCCATTTTGTTGTTTTTTACAACAACAACAAAAAGCCTTTATTTAGGGACACTGACCCTATACAGGATTCACCAGAGGTATGCATAAGAACAAAGCAGTGAGACAAAGGAAACAACGATATATACAGAAGAAAGAGAAAAAAAAAGAAAGAAAAAAAAAACAAGAAAGAGAAAGAGGGAAGCAAGAAAAACAACACAAAAAGAGTAGCAGTAAGAAAGTGAGGAGTGAGTGTCACTTGGCCTTCTTCTGAGATAAGGACTTGTGGAAACCATAAAACGCCGTAACAAAATACTTATTCTGGGTCATATTGTCAATTATTGATGGGAGTGAAGCACAGAGTTGCCCAGTTTTGAGCATAAGGGTTCTTCTTTCTTCTTTCAGAGCAGAGCAATCAAAAATATAGTGAGTGATTTCATTTTTTAGTTTTGAATTACAGAAGGTACAAATAGGGTCCTCACCGCAGAGCATCTTGGTGTGGTTTTCTCTAAAAAAACTTGAAAGTATTCTAACTTGTGCGAGTAGTCTTACAACCGGGAAAGGAAAATCCCCTAAAAGGTATCCCTCCGTCATGAAAGATATGTGAATGTCTTTGTAGTGAGAGTATAGCTTAGATTTATCCATTTTTGTAAGGTCGTTTTGTATAGATTGGTCTGCCGCTGTTTTTAAGAGCCCTGTAATCGTGCTCCTCAGCGTTTCAGGATCATCACAGGAAACAAGTGCAGGGGATCCATTATTTTTAAGCAGATTGGTGAGCTTTTTAATGAAACCGATGGGGTTGTTGTTTTTTATCCCCTTGTGTAAAGATTATACAAACCCCATGAGTCCATGCTCCTTGAGCTGTTTTAGGATAAGCGGCAGCCTCTCCCTTAGGTCTTGTTTAGTGCATCTAATGCAAGCCAAAATGTGTTCTGGAGCTCCAGGTGCTAAGGTATATTTTGGGCAAGTGGGGTAGATTTTGTTGTTATTTTCTATCTTCAATGGCTTGAGATGGCCTGTTCTAAATCTTGTTAGTGTTGTTTGATGCTGTCTGAGGTTCAGAGCTCCTCCTGGGTCCACTCCACTGTATCAATTGTGCTTAGGTGGGATCCTCCAGTTCTTGTTTATTTTTGTTTTGGCTACTGTCTCTTTTTCTTTAAAAGTAATTTTATTATTCTGTGGCAAGGATTCTCTTGTAGGTGTGTGTGTGTGCCTTTTTTTGCTAGTGCATCAGCAGCTTCATTGCCTTCAATGCCAACGTGTAAGGGTATCCATTAAAGATGAATTTTTAAGGTTTTTGAGAGTTTTTGGAACAATTATGTTCCTGCTTACTTTGTCTCAAGTTCCTCTGTGTGACTCAAGTGTTGTATGGCACTTCTGTTGTTGTTGTTGTTGCTTATTCCTCAAGTCGTTTAAACGATCTCCATTAGGTTCCATTGTCTCAGCTTTTCTATTATAGTCCTGGGGTTTTCCCAGAAGTATTTTTTGGAGGATTTGATACAATTCAATAAATGTTCAGGACTGGCTGGTTGGGAATCGCATTTGGGGCATTTTGGGAATGTTTTGATTTTTCCATTAAATTTGAGCATTCTAAGATGTCCTGTTTGTAATCTTGAATCGCTGTTTGTTCTTCCCTAGTAAGGGTGTGGAAAGAAGATTCGTTAGGAATGGGGGTGTACCAGGGGTGGTTTAGGGTGGATTTCCAGAGAGAGGTTTGTTTGTGGATGGAAGAAATTTCTGAATAGGTGAGTTGGGAGTTTACAGGCTGGCCCTTACAGCCTTCTTTAGCCAACTGGTCAGCCATCTCGTTGCCGTCTATGTTAACATGAGAGGGGATCCATTGGAACGTGATCTGGTTTTCCTGTGAGATTATTTTGAGGATTTTGATTATTTTTTGTTGTTGTCAGAATCCATATCTTTTATGTGTTGTATAGCACTGAGGCTGTCAGAGAGAATCCAGATGTTGTTGGGGTTTTTACATTCTGTTAGGCCTTTTTAGACCCCTCCCAAAATCCTATCCTACAGCCTCAAAGTGGCGGGAGGGTGTAAACGGGTAGCACAGGACATCGGGAGTTTAACTCCTGGTAGGGCCACCCTGTACCCGGCTAATGTAGGAAGGTTTCAATTAGTAGCGTCTGTTCTCCATAGGAATGGCTACACTCCATGTCAGGAGACCAAAAGAAGCAAAGTCACACTGAGTGGTACTTCCAGGTCTTCAGACCAACAGCACCCCTCTTCTCCATGATGTCTACATCTGTCTCAGTTTATACTGCACCGTCCGTCGCGCAGAAAAATCAGGGATGCGCTCAGAGCTTAGGCAGAGGGCTCTGTTCGAAAAATAAACAACAATCTCCAAATACTAAAATCTCAATCCTCCAATGCAACAACATAAACAGAATATCCTCTCAAGAAACTAAGAGCAAACTAGAAGAAATCCTAAAAACAGCAAACCATCATCAAGCTCATGGCACTTCTACTATCGTAAGAATCCAGATATCTTGATAATTAGGATTTCTGATGGCTTTTTTAAGGCTTCATAGATGGCTATAAGTTTTGATCTGAAGACTGAGCAAAAATCTGGGTTTATTTTCTCAATGCCATTTGTGGTTTTAATGAGATAGCCAGTGTGTCCCAACTTGTCTCTGCTACCATCGGTATATAGAGCCATTGAATTTTTAGTAATTTTATTAATTACTAGCGGATGTGTACCCGGCTTCGCCCGGGTTTTATCTGAGTGAAAGTTTGCCTAACGAATATTATATATTATGAAGTATACTAAACAATGTTAAAGATTAGTTTTAATTATTCATCAAGATTGTGTGTGAATATGTGAGAAAGATGTAATATCGTTGTTGTTTTCTTGGCCGACTGTTTTACATATGGTGTTATCTTAAAATTGCTTGTTTTGAATATTTTTTTAGATTGAGTTGAATGAATTGCTGAATTTTTTTTTTTGTATTTATATATAAATAAAATTAACTCTGTTGATTTTCTTTTGTATTTAATCGATAACAGCGAAGTTATGCATGTTAAAGTTAGGAAAAATATTTTGATGTTAAGCAAAACCTGCTCCATCTCGTTTTACATAAATGTTGAAAATTTGGTCGAAATTGATGCATTGTAACGAAAGTTTTTAGCGAACACCACTTATGAAATTTGCATTTTATTAATATAGATTGTATTAATGTTTTATTTTGTTTGAATATGTATTAGGTTACAATATTCTCTAACAATACTCTGTTACCATATTTTACTGATAGTTTCCGATTAAGAACTGCCTGCACTTGTCAAAGAAAGAGAACAGACATCCACCAGAACAAGTAGAGGGAAGGAGAACAGACAACCACCAGAACAAGTAGAGGGAAGGAGAAGAGACAACCACCAGAACAAGTAGAGGGAAGGAGAACAGACATCCACCAGAACAAGCAGAGGGAAGGAGAACAGACATCTACCAGAACAAGTAGAGGGAAGGAGAACAGACATCCACCAGAACAAGCAGAGGGAAGGAGAACAGACATCTACCAGAACAAGTAGAGGGAAGGAGAACAGACATCCACCGGAACAAGTAGAGGGAAGGAGAACAGACATCCACCAGAACAAGTGAGGGAAGGAGAACAGACATCCACTGAACAAGCAGAGGGAAGGAGAACAGACATCCACTGGAACAAGTAGAGGGAAGGAGAACAGACATTCACCAGAACAAGTAGAGGGAAGGAGAACAGACATCCACCAGAACAAGTAGAGGGAAGGAGAACAGACATCCACCGGAACAAGTAGAGGGAAGGAGAACAGACATCCACCGGAACAAGTAGAGGGAAGGAGAACAGACATCCACCCGAACAAGTAGAGGGAAGGAGAACAGACATCCACCGGAACAAGTAGAGGGAAGGAGAACAGACAACCATCAGAACAAGTACAGGGAAGGAGAACAGACAACCACCAGAACAAGTAGAGGGAAGGAGAACAGACATCTACCAGAACAACTAGAGGGGAGAAGCTCTACTCACTGGTCTAACTTGTACTGATAGTCTGCCTCCCAGATACACAGGACGTCGTTCTCATAGCACTCGTCGATGGTGGGCACTCGGTTGTACTTGCGGTGGTAGTAAGGGTACGAGGGCCGGTTGGACTCCACCACCTTCTCTGCAGCGTACAACCTCACATTAGCTGGAACATGGTTTCAACACTGTAGAAATTACCTAACTCTGTCTTTGCCGGTCCCAACCCCGGATGAAAAAGGAGAAAGGGGGAGCAGTAACAAGCTCATTAAAAAACCTGGGCTCAGCTGACCCGGCTGATAGTACCCTGTAAGGGCTCCAGGGATACAGGATGAGCAGCGTATGTACTTCATGTTAGGAGCAGCTGCACATAGCTTCTTTTCCTCATGTCAGAGGCAGCCATTTCTTCTGGAGCTAAATCGGCCTGCCACTGAGTAGTGCTCCCAGTCTTAATGACAAAGGCAGACACATTCTACTTCACCCAGTATGATGGTTGTCAAAGCTTGATACCCTAATATGATTGAGTGGAGATAAGAAAGAAGAAGAGAAACTAATCTTCTTCTTTCTTATCTCCACTCAATCATATTAGGGTATCAAGCTTGTAAAGCTTGAGATCATGTCTGGGTGAAGTAGAATGTGTCTGCCTTTGTCATTAAGACTGGGAGCACTACTCAGTGGCAGGCCGATTTAACTCCAGAAGAAATGGCCGCCTCTGACATGAGGAACAGACGCCATGTACAGCCACTCCTAATATGGAGTACAAACGCTGCTCATCCTGTATCCCTGGAGCCCTTACAGGGTACTATCAGCCGGCTGAGCTGAACCCAGGTTTTTTAGTGAACTTGTTACTGCTCCCCCTCCTCCTTTTTCATCCGGGCTTGGGATCGGCAAAGGTGGAGTTCTATAGAAATTATGAATCCCCCAAACCTAAACAATAGTTGTTCTCATAAACTTATCCCTTACATGCTGTGTGTGTCCAACAATCATATTAATCAATACCTTTATTAAGACCTTTAACTCCACCTTTGCCGGTTCCAAGCCTGGATGAAAAAGGAGGAGGGGGAGCAGTAACAAGCTCACTATAAAACCTGGGCTCAGCTGGCCCGGGCTGATAGTACCATGGTTTCAATAAATAATATTAATAATATAATTACAGTCGAACCTCTTTAATTCAACACCCCAAGGGATCAGAGCTTTCGGTTGAATTAAAGGAAGTGTTGAATTAAGGTTATATGATTAGGTAATCATCTAACTCGCTAAAATAATATTTTTTTAAATAGCTTTGTAATATAAATTAATGATATTAATTGAAACCATTGTGTGTTTTTATATTATTTTCATGATTAACTTTTAGTATCAGTGACAAAATGGCATTAATACATATTTTAGAAACATAAATAATTGTAACAAATAAATTTATTGGCAACTAGCCGAATGACCCGGGCAACGCCCGGGTTTTACCCTATTAAATGTACCCTGTTTCACCCGTGGTCTCTGATTTTTGGAATTTTTCCTGATATAATTTTGTATCTGATAATCAAACATGATACAGCAAAATTTTTAAAATAGCCTATCGTCTTCCAGTATTCTTTTACCTATGTATGGAAATTTTGGTTTGAAATAGTGAACTACTGCGAATTTGTAGACGAATGACCCGGGCAACGCCCGGGTTTACACGATTAAATGTATATTACATATGGAAGATGGACGTAGTTCCCGGAGGGCACCCGCGAGGTCACTCTGCCCCCGCGCAACTGTCCAACCGGGAGCGCCCCCCGCCGTCAAAATCGCCACGCGTTCTAGAGGGCGCTGCTCGTGAGCTAAGTCGAATAATTTGAATATATAGTTTTAATAATTGATTTATATATTTTTTAAAATAGCTTATCGTCATCCCCGTTATTTTTTACCTATGTATGGAAATTTTGGTTTGAATTAGTGAACTACTGCGAATTTGTATAGGGGTCATACAGACAAACAGACAAACAAACATACAAACATTCATTTTTATATATATAGATGTGTTTCTTTTCAGTAATATAATCAAATATTAACTCTACAGACATTAAAATATTAAATATAATATATTAAATAATATTTTATTCTAATTGAAAAATATAGCAGTTGAAAGGAAATAAATATGGTAAATATATAAAAAGAAAATCTATATAGATAATACTGTAACAGAGTTTTCCATTGTAAAGTCCTGAGCTATCTCCTCCGAAGATTCTGAACTACACATAACGATCTATATACCAAAATTTTCGTTATTTTTTCTGCGTATGATAGGTCTGTTTTTATTTTCCTAATGTTAACAGTTATTTTTATTTTTTAATTTAATCTATTTTACAATCGTAGATTTTTTGCATTTATCATCATCAATTCCTTTGTTTTGAAATGCGTTCTTTTGTTTACCTTTTACTAATTCTTATTTACTAATTTTTACTAATTTCTGATTCATTTGATTATGATTATAATTTGTAAGTACTTTGTTATAGTTTTTCATTTAAATAGAGCTCAATTTTTGTGTGTGTTTCTTATTTGCATTATCTTTCCTAATGTCTTTGGCAACGTTTTTTTTTTTCTCATAAATAGGCTGAGGTTATATTATTTTTCGAATTGTAGATTGAAATATTTATTTATGTCTTTCTTTTGCTTAATTATTTCTTCTTTATATTTGTTCTTATTTATTCTTTTTTTTTAATCTTTCACAATCAAATTTTGAAAATGGCTAAATGGCCCCACTTCTCCCTATTTGCTTTTGCAGCTTTTCTTATAAAAAATATTAAAACTTAGAATTAAGCTTTGCTTTTTTATATACATGTTTATTACACATTTAGCAATACTTTTTCTTTATATTTGCTCTTATTTACTCATTTTTTTACTCTTTCACAATCAAATTTTGAAAATGGCTAAATGGCCTCCACTTCTCCCCTATTTGCTTTTGTAGCTTTTCTTATAAAAAAAAAAAATAAAAACTTAGAATTAGGCATTGCTTTTTTATAGACATGTTTGTTACACATTTAGCAATACTTTCTCTTTATATTTGTCCTTATTTATTCATTTATTTACTCTTTCACAATCAAATTTTGAAAATGGCTAAATGGCCTCCACTTCTCCCTATTTGCTTTTGTAGCTTTTATTTTAAAAAAAATATTAAAACTTAGAATTAAGCATTGCTTTTTTATATACATGTTTGTTACACATTTAGCAATACTTTCTCTTTATATCTATCCTTAATTACTCATTTATTTACTCTTTCATAATCAAATTTTGAAAATGGCTAAATGGCTCCACTTCTCCCTATTTGCTTTTGTAGCTTTTCTTATAAAAAAAATATTAAAACTTATAATTAAGCTTTGCTTTTTTATATACATGTTTGTTACACATTTAGCAATATATATACCAAAATATTTTTTTTGAATACTTAACTCTTTTAGTGAATTTTTGTCAGGGGGGCTGCAAAAGTGCCGTACTTATGCAGTATTTTGATACTTTTCCTGTGAAAAGGATAATGAAATTTAAAATTAAGCTTTGCTTTTTTATATACATGTTATTTACACATTTAGCAATATATACACAGAAATATTTTGGAATATTTAACTTTTTTGGTGAATTTTTGTCAGGAAAGCTATGGACTGCCGTAATCATGCATTATGTTGATGTTCTTCTCATAAAAAAAATATTTGGGTTTGGAATTGGGCTTTGCTTTTTTGTATACATGTTTTTTACATATTTAGCTCCATTTTTGTGTCTTATTTTCTTTTTTGCAGTATCTTTCATAATGCCTGATTTGATTACTTGATCTGTTATAGTTTTTCATTTGAATTTAGCTCCATTTTTGTGTCTGTCGTTTTTTTTCTTCTCATAAATAGGCTGATGCTGTAATTGTGTACTCAATTGTTGCTTTTTGTGTCTGGTTTCTTTTTTGCAGTATTTTTTTTGGAATCCTTTTTTTTTTCATCAATTGTTTCCTCACATGCTTGGAATTTTCTTTTTATGCCTGTCCTGGCTTTCAGTTTTATAGTTTTCCTCTGCTTGGTTCTTATTTTACCTTTTTTTTTTCAGCGTCTTCTGTCATGCCTCGAAAAGGCCGTGGAAGACTCACTCCCCTAACCGCTAGGCGTGCTAATATGCCTCGCCGCAGACACAAAACCCCAATTGCTATTTCTCTTGTTTACTTTTTTACCAATGCCTATAATTTTTCACCTGAAAGATTTTTTTATTTTATTTGTTATTCAATAAACTATTATCACTTATTTTTGGTCTTCTTTTTATTTACTTATTTTAGTGGGGGTTGGTGGAAGGATGGTCTAAGCCGTTGGTTTTCGACCGCTACGACCCGGGTTCGATTCCCGCATTGGCACTTTTTTCTGAAAAAATAAAAAAAAAATGCTCCAATGGCTTCCGATTCTTGCAAAAGTCCAACCCCACCAGCAAGCGCAAGTAATCAAACGGGGCTCTGGCACATTTGTAAATGCAAAGTCGAACTGCTTTTCACATGTTTAGACATGTGGTGTACTTACAGTAAAAGCAGTCGCCTACTCTACCCACCATGATTATCAAGGCCTGTACCACGTGTACTAGGGATAAGCAAAAAAAAAATTATTTTACTCATTGATCTATACATACAATTATTTGCATACAATTATATACATACAAATATATGCATACAATTATATACATACAATTTTATACAGTTTTGCACTCTGCAGTCTAATATGTTGTTAATAATAGGGGTTTTAGACAAATATCAACTGTTGAAATTTGAATTTCCAAAATAGTTGAATTATCGAAAGTGTCGAATTAGTTTGTCATATGATAGGCCGTAGGTCGAGACATCAAAAATGGTCGAATTATTGTGTGTTGAATTAATTTGATTATATTGTATATATGAAATTATAGAATTGTTGTTTTTAATGAGGTCTTTTAAATGAATTTATTCCTTTAATATGTTGTCATATCTGCAATTTTTTTTCATTTCCAAAATATTTATTTACACTTTCACCAATGCCTATAGGATCTTTGCGATGGAACAGGTATGGTGTTCTAGCGCATGTGCTCTCATGTCCTTGAAGCACATATACTGACAGTACCCAAAGTTGAACACACTGTATACTGTCTGACATATATGACTATAAAGAGGGCTCAAGGCCAAACCTTTGCTACAAGAGCCTGTGTTTACGCACAGACGACTTTATGTGACTTTTTCAAGTGTGCGATAGCATACATGGATAGCATACATGTAAAGTTTAACCCAAATATATATAAAATGTAGTTTTTTAATGAGGTCATTTAAATGAATTCCTATTATAAATCGTCTCCTCTGAAATATAGTTTGTAAATTTATATTCTGATTTATTTTATCCTTTTTTTTCATTTCTAAAATATATATTTACACTTTTCACCAATGCCTAAAGTTTCTCACCTGAAAGAAAAAAAACTCCGCCTTTGCCGGTCCCAAGCCAGGATGAAAAAGGAGGAGGAGGAACAGTAACAAGCTCACTAAAAAAACCTGGGCTCAGCTGGCCCGGCTGATAGTACCTTGTAAGGGCTCCTAATCCAGGGATACATTCTTTTGGAGCTAAGTCAGTGGCCTGCCACTGAGTAGTGCTCCCAGTCTTGATGACAAAGGCAGACGCATTCTACTTCACCCAATCATGATGGTTGTTAATTTCAAGCTTTACAAGCTTGACACTCTAATATGATTGAGTGAAGATAAGAAAGGAGAAAAAAATATTTTTTGTATTTTTTTTTTTTTGGCAATAATCTATTTATTATCAATTAATTTGATTTTGGTCTTTATTTATTATTCCCCTGCTCTATACATACATTTTGTACATTTACAATGTCAGCCGTTTTCTCTGTAATACCTTTTTAGCAGTGAGGTTATATTTGAGCAACAAACAATTGTTGAAATTTATAATGGTCGAATTATCGATAGTGTTGAATTACAGTTTGTTATATGATAGGCTGTAGGTCAGGACAACAAAACATGGTCGAATTATCGAGGTTATATTGTATATATAAAACTAGAAATGTAGTTTTAATGAGGTCCTTTAAATATTTTCATTCCTTTTATATGTTGTCTTATCTGCGATATAGTAGCATTTTTTGCAATTTTATTTGCTGATTTGTGTCATTTTTTCACTCTAAATATATTTATTTAAACTCTTCAACTAATGCCTATAGTTTCTTTCCTGAAATTGCTTACCAAACATGAGTTGGTTGTATTGTTATGCTTCGGATATATTTTAATCCTAAGCAGGGTCTTTACGAATGGTACACGTATGGTTACACAGTGCATGTTCTCTCATGTTCTTGAAGTAGTGTAGATGTGTTGTTTGCACTTTTATTTCCTGATTTGTTAGTATTTTTCTTCTTTTTTCATTTTAAATAATTTTTTAGGCATAGGAACCAATGCCTATAGTTTCTCACCTGCGGGCCCTTCGAGTAAACCCGGGGCGTTGCCCAGGTCACTCGGCTAGTTTTAAAATATTATTTTAAAATAATCATGAAGAGATCTTTTAAAAAATTCCTTTATAGATATTTGTTTTTGCACTGAAATCCTATTCAGGATGTATTCCAGATGGCATTTTGAAAAAACATGCATGCCTTTCTTCCTCTGAAATGTCTTTTAATAAATAAATTTTTATGTATTAAAGGCATCCACTGCTGCTGCAGGTGTTATTGATTTTGTGTTTAAATCTTTTATAATAACACAGAAATGGAATATTGAAATAAAATGTTATCATAATCATTGTTGGATCATTTTATAAAGATTTATTTATTTAAAAAGAAATTATTTATAAATTTAAAAACAGCTAAAATATTTCAATGTTAAAAATAAATAAATAAAAATTATTATTATTTAGCGCATGATGCCGAAATTCCCGCGTAAAAAAAAAAACAATAACATCCGCAAAATTGCGCAACGGCACTGCAAAGTGAAACTTAAACTAACCAGAAACCAAAAGTGCGCATGGCGCGATCGTATCGGCGCCCTCCGATGTCGATCGCCGCCGCCGTAATACCGTTTAGCGGTAAAGTTGCATGTAAAATAACATTCAACTGTCGAAATTCGAATTTTAAAATGGTCGAACTATCGGAACTGTCGTATTATCGATACTGTCGAATTACAGTTTGTTATTTGATAGGCCGGAGGTCGGGACATCGGAACATGGTCGAATTATCGCCGAGTGTCGAATTGGGGTGTGTCGAATTAACGAGGTTATACTGTATTATTATTTTGAAAATAGAGCAATCTCCATATTTAAATCATTAGATAATAAAAAGGTATCAAAATTCGAAACTATTACAGACAATTGTTTATTTTCAAAAAGAAACATAAGCATCTTTAATAGTTTCGAATTTTGACAACAGATGGCGCGCTAATGCATCATAATAAAAAGGCATATTTATTCAATCCAATATATGCCTAATTAATATTATATTTCAAAGTTTTTTTAATATATTATATTAGAGAGTTAGATGATTAGCAAATGACCTAACTAACTTTAATTCAACACTTCTTTAATTCAACCAAAAGCTCTGATCTCTTGGGGTGTTGACTTAAAGAGGTTCGACTGTAAATAACTTATTTGAATTGTGTGTGTTAGTTAGATATATTGTGTAATTTGACTAATAACTGATAGCTCTGGCCGATATATAAATGCTGGTTTCTGATAGGCTGCTATTGTGCCAGATGATGGCTTTGTGATTTTTAAATAAATGCTTGTAGAAGGTCGTATGACTACCCATTTGTGATTGGAACTTGAGTGAAAAGTGCTTGCAACTGTAACACAGAGAGAGTTTAGAAAGAGGGAATCATATATCGCCGCAACTCTTTTTATTAACGCGATTAAGGAAGCTTTCGGGCAAGCCCTTCTTCAGCTAACTATAGTGTACAAACAAGGTAAGCGTGAGAGAGATTATATATCGTTTTTAAGGAGGGATCTATGCAAATATAGTACAAAAATATCTTAAAGGAATTTACATAATTGAATAATATAATATAGTACAAAAAATATCTTAAAATAAATTTACGTAATTGAATAAATATAAAGAATCAACTATAAACAGTTCAAAGGATTTAGAGAGTTGTTGTTTTGACTTTGTATGAATGGACATTAAAACAGCTGCGCTTCGTTTTCACTTTCTGGGCGATTGGGATACATATACCATTTCACGCAAGCAATCTACCATATGTTCAATTTAATGTGGATTGTTCAGGACGAGAGAAAAGCTATAATGGAAGCTATATTCTGCAGTGTCTATAGCCTCGATTATACATGTATTCTGAAGTTAATCAAAATAATTTACCTGTATGATTTCTGATTTCTCTGTCTTTATTGACCCCATATAGACCCCACAACAATAGCTTTGGCAAATTGAGAAGCTCACACCTGGAGAACAAAGTTCTGGACAGATGGCCCCTCTTTGACACAATATGGGGTTTATCCAATTAAACACACAAGGAATCAAATGATATCTTCAAAATCAGGCAACTAATTTGCCAACTAAAAAAAACTGTAACACATTATTTCAGCACCTAATCTGAATAAAGGTAAGCCATCTCACAACCTCCTTACATTTGTCTGAGTAGATAGTGATGTATATCTATATTAATAAAATGCAAATTTCATAAGTGTTGTTGACTAAAAACTTTCGTTACAATGCATCAATTTCGACCAAATTTTCAACATTTATGTAAAACGAGATGGAGCAGGTTTTGCTTAACATCAAAATATTTTTCCCTAACATTAACATGCGTAACTTCGCTGTTATCGATTAAATACAAAAAAAATCAACAGAGTTAATTTTATTTATATATAAATACAAAATTAAATTTCAACAGAGTTAATTTTTTTACATACTAGCTAATAATCTCAATCTAAAAAATATTCAAAACAAGCAATTTTAAGATAACACCATATGTAAAACAGTCGGCCAAGAAAACAAATAACGTGTAATATATATATCTATATTAATAAAATGCAAATTTCATAAGTGTTGTTCACTAAAAACTTTCGTTACAATGCATCAATTTCGACCAAATTTTCAACATTTATGTAAAACGAGATGGAGCAGGTTTTGCTTAACATCAAAATATTTTTCCCAACTTTAACATGCGTAACTTCGCTGTTATCGATTAAATACAAAAAAAAAATCAACAGAGTTAATTTTATTTATATATAAATACAAAAAAAAAATTCAGCAATTCATTCAACTCAATCTAAAAAAATATTCAAAACAAGCAATTTTAAGATAACACCATATGTAAAACAGTCGGCCAAGAAAAACAACAACGATATTACATCTTTCTCACATATTCACACACAATCTTGATTAATAATTAAAACTAATCTTTAACATTGTTTATTATACTTCATAATATATAATATTCGTTAGGCAAACTTTCACTCGGATAAAACCCGGGCGAAGCCGGGTACACATCCGCTAGTGCTTAATAAAAAAATGTTTAAATTGTTTTATGTATAATTAAACTTACATCTTATTTCATGCAATATTGCTTTGCATTCATCCAAGTTAAAAATAATAACAGACCATTTTATAAGTAATCTTGACTAATACAAATTGATAAAAATTCACTTTGTATAAAAAATTTTAAAAAATACATATAAAAATGATATTAAATGCATTTGAAATTTGATATGGGTTATCACGAGTATTGTAAGTTATTGTAGAATTCATAAATGTTAGGTTTTTTTATTTATTTACAAATGATAATGCAGTAAAAACGAGACTCCCTTGAATTTGTATTGTGCTATCTTAAAGTGTATTTATCATCTTTCTGATTTTATAAAAGTTTCAAATAATTAGGATCCACCATAAGTGTTTAAGAAGGTTTTTTTTTTTTTTTTCGTGATAATTGGTGTATAAATTAGCTATTAAAGTCGCATATTAAAAATAAATTTACCTCTAAACCATCTTGTAGGTTTGTCAAGTAAATTAAAAGCCCCATTCAAAAATTTATGAATAAAATTGTCTTTAAACGGGTTATCCCCAGCCGTTCCCATAATTTATTGCAACGACTTAAATTGTTCTAAAATATATAAATTTAAAAAAACACACACACTTTAAAAGATGTTTACTAAAGGTTATTGAAGACAAGTTAAATACTAACGAAAGATATTTATTGTTGTATAAAAAAATTGTTTCAAAGAAAAAAAAAAAGCTTGTAAGGCAAATTTCTGATTTAATTTTTATTTTTCATATTTTATACAACTTTTAAAAATAACTATTTTAAAAATATGAAATATACATTTAAACCGAAAGACATTATATTTTTAAGTAATTATCAGAGCCCTTGATTATAAATGAAGAATAATATATTGTGTAAATACGAATTTTAAACTTTTAATTAAATGAAATATTAAAATCAAAGGTATTAACTACTCTCCCTGAGTTATATATATATAAATATCAGAATGTGTGACCCTGGCAACGCCTGGGAAACTGACAAGAAAAGAAATGTACAAATAATTATGTGTCATAGAGAATAATACTAATCGTTCCAGAAAAAAAAAAGAATAAAAAGCGAACTAATAGCTATAATGGAATCTCTAGCAGAAACCAAGCTAAACGCTTTAAAGTGCAAGTGTCCCTAGTGGTACATAGTGCTCTAAGTCGAAATAATAAAACACCATAAGATAAATACACCTTCCTTTTATTATTTAAATAATATTGTATAATTTGTAACAAGGAAAGTGAGAACATTAGCTAAATCCATTCATTTTATGTTTGCAGGCTACCATCCATTATCAAAGGCTCTTTCTATATCCACAGCTATCAGCGCTGTCATTTCCCTTTTTTTGTGTGTTCCAGGATAGTTTCAGTTAACTCTTTCATCCACTACAATAATTTTATTTGTGGAATAATGGCGTCTGGACGGCTTGGGTGACAGTAAACAAACAAGCCCGGAGGCGCCAGCCGCTAACAAAGGACTAGAACACGGCTTGGTCTGCTATAAGGAGATTTTTACCCTCTCCTTCTCTGCTATTCAGTGATCTTATTTAAATCCTTGCAACAGCCCACAAAAGAATCACCACTGCGAATTCTTCTACGAACTCGCACAGTGTTTTGTGAAACGACTACCCGACATTTCCTCACAAAGTGGCGTCCATGGGTGGGCTTCTGACAAGGCAAGATCAAGTGGATTAACGGCGGAGTACAAGTCAAGACTCAAGATAAGTACCTTTTGTTTTACCTTCTGTTTATAGTGTTCTTTTGAAAAATGGAAATTTTAAAAAGACATAGAAATTTACTTAGAAAGCGACTAACTCGCAGCTTGAAGACGACAGAAGAGTTTCTGTCAGGTACTTCACCGATACCTGTAGAGGACATTGAATATAATAGAGAGATCATTGAAGAAACTCACTGTGAGCTTCTTGTGATCGAAAGCAAGATAAGAGACTTCATGCTAACTTCAGACGTTAGCGAAGAGGAACTAGAGCAATACGATGAGGAAGCTTTGCAATATACCCAGAGATATAAGAGGATATATAAAAAATGTCTCGCTCTTGTTGAACCCAGGATCACTGCATCCAGTCCCACGACCAGTGAAGTGAGCTTCGCTTCTAGTTCACACCATAGAACTGTAGAACTACCCAAGATAGAAATAAAGAAGTTTACAGGAGAAATAAAAGATTGGTTGATATGGTGGGCACAGTTCAACAAGATACATGTCGATCCCAGTTTAGAAGACAGCGACAAGAAAGATTAGGAAGGCCTGAACTGTTGCAACAAGTCTATGTCAGGGACCTTATCCGCCTTATGATCGATTGCTCCTCCAAACAACAGTTGAAGGTGACTTCATTTTATGATGAGTTGGTGACTCATTTGAGGGCATTGGAAACCTTAAAGATTGAGGCCAGACAGATGTCTGTATTTATATTTCCAATGATTGAGGCATGTCTCTCAGAGGAACTCATGAAGGCTTGGCAAAGAAGCCCCCTCCATGATGTCAAGATTGATGCTAATGATTCGACTCAAACTAGAGTTGACCTAGTCATGGTGTTTCTCCAAAAGGAAGCTGCAGCAGAACAAGACAGAGCCTTAGCTGGATCCAAGTTTGGACTCAAATATCTGAAACAGGATAGAAACGTGGGCAGACAATCACATCCTGCGAAGATACCTACGGCCTCTGGACTCTTTGCTGGACGTGCCCAGAATTGCATCTTTTGTAATAAAGATCATAAAAACACAGAATGTCTTGCTGCGCGCAGAATGAGCATTAAAGAAAGAAGAGAGCGTATTAAAAACGCTAAATGTTGTTTCTCCTGCCTCCAACCAGGTCATATCTCTTCTAATTGTAGAAGGCGCATAACTGAATGTATTCGATGTGAGAAGAAGCACCTTGATATTTTATGCCCTCTTAATGCTCCTGGACGAGAGTCAGCGGATGAAGACAAGGAACAGGTGGAAGACTGTGACGTTTCTCCTACAGTTGAAAACGGAGTTTCATTCTCCGGTCTTAGCGCTTCGTCTCTGATTTTGCTACAGACTCTGAAGAATAAGTTCGAAGGTGCGACTTCGGCGAAAGTAGTGCGTGCCCTCCTTGACACAAGTTCCCAACGATCCTATATTTTGTCTAAAACTGCCCAGGATCTCGGACTTTCTCCCCATTGGCCAGGAATCACTTAAACATGTGGTGTTTGGAGGTCATACTAGTGAAAGTGTCCACCAAGAATACAGAGTCAATTTGGGTCATGCATCGGGGAATTTTAAGATGTTAGAGAAGCTTCTTGACCAACAAAAATCTGTGGTAACCTACCAAGATTGAGCCGCGGGGCATGGTTGAAAGAACTCAAAGCCCGCAGAATTTGGGTTCCTGATATTGGAAAGGATGACATGGAAATTTAAATACTTCTAGGATGCGATGTGTTGGGATCTATTTTCATGATGAAATCTTTTGTGTTGTCAAATGGCTTGACTGCGTCGCAAACGCGTTTTGGATGGCCTTTAATGGGAGAATGTCAGCAAGGTAGTGACGTTTCACTCGCTCATCATGTTACAACGATGACAATTTCGGAGAGCAGTATAACCAATCTGTGGAATCTCGATGTTCTTGGCATTATGGATCCTATTAAGGTTCAACAGAGAGATCAGAGAGAAGCACTGGCGCGTCGACATTTTCTAAAAACAGTCCAACATTCTGTTTCTGGAAGATATGTTGTTTCCCTCCCGTGGACTGTAGAGAAAGCTATAATCGCGGAGAACAGGGAGGTTGCTATGAAGAGATTAGAACAGACGACTAAGAAATTAATCTCTTTGAATCTTTATGAGGACTATGATGATATTTTCCGAGGCTGGTTGGATGATGGGATAATTGAGAAAGTCCCAGCTGAACAACACGACGCTGAGGCCTTCTACCTGCCTCATCGTCTGGTGGTGAAACTCTCCAGTGGGACTACGCCTATCAGGCCTGTCTTTGATGCTTCTAGCAAGGTCTATAGATCCCCATCTTTAAATGACTGTCTTGAAAAAGGACCTAGCCTCATAGAGATGATTCCCAACCTTATGCTAAGGTTTAGAAATGGCAAGTTTGGAGTCGTGGCAGACATTAAGAGAGCGTTTCTGCAGATTGAGGTGAATGAAAGGGACAGAGATTACCTGCGTTTTCTGTGGTATTCCCAAAATGGAGAAAAGACAGAAGTATTCCGACATAGACGTGTCGTTTTCGGTGTTAACTGTAGTCCTTTCATTTTGGGGGCAGTAATCGAATACCACCTGTCTAATGTTCGACCTGAACATAAACCGTTAGCTCAGAGGTTGCAGAAATCCTTTTATGTGAACAATTTAGTCACAAGCGTGAACTCTTTTGAAGAGTTACAATATCTCAAATTGACCGCAACGTCCATCATGGATAATGCTCGGATGGAGCTAAGCCGTTGGGAGCATAGCCTGGACGTGGCCTCCGATACTTACCCCTTTGAAAGAGCAGAGATATCTAAAGTGCTTGGTATATGTTGGGATAAAAGGGAAGATTGTTTGTCATGTGAAATTCCCGTAGCCATACCCCCAAGATAACCAAAAGGAGTATCCTGTCCTGCTTAGCTCAGATATATAACCCTATTGGATTTCTGAAACCCAATATTAATAAAGCCTAAAATTCTATTGCAAAAAGCTTGGACTCTAAAGTTGGCATGGGACGATGAATTGGACCGTCACTACAAGGATGAACTAAGCCTATGGTTCGACGACCTTCAGCTGCACAAAGGCATGGCAATTCCTAGGAATTTCAATCCATTGATGGTACCGCAGAAGGACTGGCAGATACACACGTTTGCTGATGCTAGTAGTGAAGCTTATGCTGCTGTGGTCTTCCTTCGGACACGGGTTGCTGACAAAATTGAAGTGCATATGATGGCTGCTAAGTCTCGAGTCGCTCCTCTCAAGAGACCTACGATACCAAGACTTGAACTTTTAGCCTGTGTTGTAGGAGCACGATTAAACAAGATGATCTTCGAAGATATAGAGTTAAAAAGACATCAAAAATGTATTCTGGTCTGATGCCACAACAGCCCTCGCTTGGATAAAGCGCGATGATCAGTGGGGTACCTTTGTCGGGAAACGCGTGAAGGAGATATGCAGACTTAGTGATCCTGGAAATTGGAGATATGTTCCTAACGAGTGCAATCCAGCTGATTTACCCTCCAGAGGATGCAGCCTCTCCCGACTGATACAGTCTAGATGGTGGGAGGGCCCTTCCTGGTTAAAACTCTCCGAAGAATTTTGGCCTTCCAGATATAAAGACCTGAATGAAGAAGAAATCTGTGCGGAAAGAAAGAAAACTGCAAAAATACAGACTAGATCGGGAAGAACCGTTTGTATACCCAACCGATTGGACGATTATTATAGTTTTTCTGTGTGCCTAGAGAAAAACAGGTGGGAGTATGTGGAATAATGGCGTGCGGACGACTTGGGTGACAGTAAACAAACAAGCCCCGGTGGCGCCAGCCGCTAACAAAGGACTAGAACACGGCTTGGTCTGCTACCGACCAGTTGGGTGTTTTCCTCTGTCCTCTTAAGACGTATTAAATAAAGTTAGTTAGAAGGAGACTTTTACCCTCTCCTTCTCTGCTATTCAGTGATCTTATTTAAATCTGTTGGAGAGTAACTTCGCACATCGGCTGTTGCCTGGCAACGACACCTTCCTACCAGACATCACGTGACCTGGCGCCACACTGTCTATACTGTAGTTTAAGTTTTGGTTTTCTTCCTGCTACTGCGCTTGCCTTTTGTGACTCTTTTTGTTCCTTGTCATCTTAATATGATATGATTTTTAATTAAACAATACTTTTGAGATCCAGCCTCTGATTCTCTTACATGGCAGCAGAGCTTGGTTGGTATCAAATATTTTTGTTTATCTAAGCTGAAATTCGTTTGCTTACTCAAGATGACAACTGAACTTCCACAAATTCAAAAATTCAACGGCGATAATTTTCATCTATGGAAATTTCAAATGAAGATTATTCTAGAAGCAAAAGATCTTCTCAGTATAACTGATGGCTCTGAAGTAAAACCTGAAATAGAGGATATTGCAAAATTCTCTGAATGGAAAAAGAAAGATGCAAAATCCAAAATGCTGATCACTACTGCTCTAGAGTTTAAATATCTTCAACAGATTGTTAATTGCCAGACTTCAGCAGAAATGTGGAAGAAATTATCAATAATATATGAACTGAAATCTGAAACAAACAAATATTTGCTGCAACAAAGATTTTTCGAATATAAAATGAATCCAAATGATGACATTGCTTCTCACATTTCCAAAGTTGAAACTCAGGCACAACAAATGAAAGATCTAGGTGAGCCAATCTCTGATGTTACCCTAATTACAAAGATAATTTGCAGCTTGCCTGATAAATACAAGAATTTCATAACAGCGTGGGATTCAGTTTCATCAGAAGAAAAGACTCTAGAAAACTTGACGGCAAGATTACTGAGAAAGAAGAAAGCTTACAGGATCATTGGGATTTTTCAGGAAATTTTAAACCAGATAATGCCTTGATGACTTTTTCAAAGTTCAACAGAAATTCAACAGCTTCCAACAAACAACAGCAGCATCAACAATCCATTAAAGATAAAAAGAAGAACACACACTGTGGATATTGCAAAAAGAAAGGACATCGGTGGAAAGAATGCTATAAAATAAAGGAAGAACAAAAAGGACAACAGCAAAGTTCTCCAGCCAGAGATGATAGCTGTGCTTTTCAGCTGAGACAAGTGCATTCCTCGCTGAAACAAAGGATTCCTGGATTGCAGATTCTGGAGCAACGGATCACATGACTTTCAGAAGAGAATGGTTCTCTACGTTCGAAGAAATACCAGAAGGTGTTCATCCTGTGTGCCTTGGAGATGGAAAGAAGATCTATGCAAAAGGTAAGGGAAATATTGATATTCTCTCTTATTCATGGTAAACGGTTTGCGGATTTCGACAATTAGAAAGAAGGAATCATATATCGCCGCAACTCTTTTTATTATTATAGCGGTTAAGGAAGCTTTCGGGCAAGCCCTTCTTCAGCTAATTATATTGTACAAACAAAGAGAGATTATATATAGTTTTTAATATAAAACAAAATAAACGAAAAGAATTTTACCACGCCCTTATCGCCCTCGTTCAATAGCACCGCGTGGCCACGTCATGTCTGATCCTAACTTCAAATGTAATATGGTACAAAAATATCTTAAAAGAAAATTACGTAATTGAATAAATATAAAGAATCAACTATAAACAGTTCAACGGATTTAGTGATTAATATTTAGTTTAATAAAAAGAGTTGCGGCGATATATGATTCCTTCTTTCTAATTCTCTCTTATGTTGATAGTCGGGAAATTAATGCAACTCTTTTGGATCTTTTTGAAGAAAACATTAAAATTAGAGAAAAGCCTGATTCTTTACTATGTGAAGCATGCATCTATGGGCATCTATTTTTCACGCGTCAACAAGTCCAAATTAGATCTATCCAGGAGAGCTGATCTATTCAGATGTTTGTGGACCAATGAGTAAAAGATCACCAGGTGGATCATTATATTTTGTATCATTCAAGGATGATTTTTCAAGATTTAGAGTGGCCTACTTCATTAGGCATAAATCAGATGTACTTGAGAAATTTAAAGAATTTGTAAAAAGAGTTAGGACTGAAACTGGAAATAAAATAAAAAGATTCAGAACAGATAATGGCACAGAATTCTTAAATAAGAATTTTTCTGATTATCTAAAATCTCTAGGAATTGTTCATGAACTCATTGCTCCATATACCCCAGAACAGAATGGAATTTCTGAAAGAGATAACAGAACAATAGTTGAATCAGCTAGATGCTTGTTACATGGAAGAAAAATGCCGCTTGAACTGTGGGCTGAAGCCGTAAACACAGCAGTCTATCTCTTAAATAGATGTACTACTAAAGTATTGGGAAATTCTACACCTTATGAAATATGGTACAAGAGAAAACCCTCCATCTTACATTTGAAAACTTTTGGATGTAACGCTTATGTGCATATACCAAAAGATGACAGAAAGAAATTAGACAAAAAGAGTATTCGTACATTTTTTGTTGGATATACTGAAACTAAAAAAAATATATAGAAAAATTATCATAAGCAGAGATGTAATATTTACTGAAGCTAATACATCAGAAAATATTCAGGATAACCAACAAGAGCAGGTAACTATATAGTGAAGAAAGTGTTGATAGCACAAATACCAGTTCCAAACCAGAAGAATCATGTCGATACCCTCTCAGGAATAGAATCAGAGAAAAGGAACAATCATCAACCAACTGTACAAGAGCTATTTCATATGCTTGTTATGTCCATGACCAAGAACCAAACAACAACAAAACAGCTTTATTAGGGCATCTTGCCCTGTACGGATTCTCCGTGGAGTTACAGACAATATTAACCATAAGAGAACAGGTGAAAATATAGTATTTACAGTCAAGGTATGTCAAACAGGGTGACTTTTTATTGTGCCCCTGTTCCTCTCTCTTCCATGAGTGCAATTTTATTCCCAACCGTTTTTTGAAAGTTGAACAGTTCAAATTGCCCAACTTTTCTTATCTGAAACAGTTTTTATTAGCTTTATTGAGTTCAAATGCGGTCTAGGAAGACTTTTCAGGATCTTTTTTCTCTCTCCTTCCAGATCCCCGCATTCGGCAATAAAATGGTATATTTCATCAGTTATCTGACTTCCACATAACCCACAGTACAAATCTTCTTTCTTAATTGCGTAAATATGATTTTCTTTGATCATTGTTGACATTAATCTGATCTGTGCAATAAAACTCACTAAAGCTGAAGACAGATAGCATGAAAAGTAATTTTCTGGAATAAATGAATCATAAAGTAACCTATAGTTTGAGTATGTTTTCGTAAGAGATAATTTTGCCAGATCTTGCTGCAATAGCTGTTCAATTTTTATTTTTAGTATATTCGGAAGTTCGATCTGTATGTCATCATAATTTAACCTATAGTTTAGCCATGTGAGTCCACAATGATTGATGATATCCATAATATTCTTACAGAATCCTATAGGTTTTTTTGTCATTAAGGAAATTTCCTTCAATCTATTCCAGCATAGCTTAGGTAGTCTATTGTCTTCCATTTTTTGTAATCTAATGAAATATTTCAAAATTAATTTGATCGTTGTAAAAGTCAAAGATATTCTGCCTGTTTCCAGCCTTACAATGTACCCTGGTATATATCTTGTAGATTCAGAAAATTTTTGATAAACGTATTCTGTAATTGGTCTATAATATCCGTATTGTCCCAAGCCCACACAGGGGCCGCATAGAGCAGTATTGATTTAATAACTGAGTCAAATAGATTCAGAGCAACTTTTAATGAGTTAATTTTTTCTTTTTTTTATCAGTCTAATAGTTGCATTTATTGCCGTATTTGCTTTGGCTTTATAAAAGAGGGCTACCTTTTTACTATTAATAGTGGAAGTGAATGGATATCCCAGATATGTAATTTTGGACGCAACAGTCAGTGGGGTGTCACCCCAGTACCAGTTTTCATGTCTTGCCGGTCTTCCTCCATTTCTGAATACTATTATTTTGGACTTATTTTCATTTAAAACTAATTTGTTCTTATCCAGGTAAGACTTTAGTAAATTGATTTTAATTTGAAGATTAATTTTCGATTCTCCAATTATGGCTATGTCATCCGCATACATAAGTAGGTGTAAAACGCCAAAATCAGGGAGATGAAATCCTGTAAGTGCTGAGTTATTATAAAGTTCTATTAGGTCGGCCATATATAGTATAAATAAAAGTGGGGGAAAGTGATTCTCCCTGCAACACTCCAGAATTAATTTCACATTATTTGAATATTGTCCTTTCCATCGGATAGTGATCTTAGCTTCTTGGTAAAAGTTTTTTATCAGCATTACAAATTTATTGCTAATGCCCATTTTATGCAATTTTTGCCAAAGTAAATCATGTGGGACTGTGTCGAAAGCTTTAGTCAAATCGACGAAGAAGACATATAGCTTGCCTCGTTTTCTTCTCAGAGATAATTGGATGAGTGAATTCAGTAGTATTATGTGGTCAGTGCATGATCGGTTCTTACGGAAACCTGCTTGGTTTTCTAAAATAATCATTCTTTTTTCTATCCAGTTGTTTAATCTGTTTCTTAGTATTGTAGTAAATAATTTAGATATATTACTGCAGAGGGCAATCCCTCTGTAATTTGTTGGGTTATTCTTATCACCGCTTTTATATATAGGGTGTACTATTGAGTTCGTCCAGAGTTGCGGGTATCATGACCAAGAACCATTGAACTATGAAGATGCAATTGTAGGATAAAACTCAAAAAAAAGTGGAAACTAGCTATGGACGATGAATTCAATTCCTTGATGAAAAATCAAACATGGACTAATGTGACACTTCCATACAGACAGACAATTGGTAGCTTAATGTACCTTATGACTGGAACTAGACCTGATATTGCCTACGCAGTCAGCAGGGTTAGCCAATTTATTAACAACCCAGGACCTTCACATTGGACCGCAGTAAAGAAATATTTCGATACTTAAAAGCTACGAAAAACATCGGTATTTGTTTTGGTGGGAGTTCCTGCACTACATCTCTGATAGGTTTTTCCGATGCTGATTTTGCTGGAGACCTAGACACAAGAAAATCAACCACCGGATATGTGTCATGTTGAATAATGGACCTATTTCTTGGTGAAGTCAAAAACAGAATTGTGTGTCTCTGTCAACAACAGAATCTGAATATATTGCGGCTTCCAGAGCAACGAAAGAAGCAATTTGGCTGAGACAACTTCTACGCGAGCTACATCAAGAACAAGTAAAGCCTACAACAATTTTTTGCGACAATCAAAGTTGCATAAGACTTGTTCACAACCCAGAATACCACAAGAGAACTAAATATATTGATATTTCGTATCACTTTATCAGAGATCTTTTTCAAAAACATGCAGTTGGCCTTCTTTATGTCTGCTCCAATGATCAAGCTGCAGACATATTTACGAAAGCTCTACCTCCAGAAAGGTATAGAAGACTAAGAAGCCAACTTGGACTGTTTGAAACAACAAAGTGCTTGTTAGGTGGGACTGTTGGAGAGTAACTTCGCACATCGGCTGTTGCCTGGCAACGACACCTTCCTACCAGACATCACGTGACCTGGCGCCACACTGTCTATACTGTAGTTTAAGTTTTGGTTTTCTTCTTGCTATTGCGCTTGCCTTTTGTGACTCTTTTTGTTCCTTGTCATCTTAATATATTATTATTGTTAATTAAACAATAGTTTTGAGATCCAGCCTCTGATTCTCTTACAAAATCCTTGCAACAGCCCACAAAAGAATCACCACTGCGAATTCTTCTACCGAACTCGCACAGTGTTTTGTGAAACGACTACCCGACATTTCTTCACAATATTGGTCTAACTCTTACTGTAATTTGTTTATATGGTGTAAAGGCCGAGAGACTTCCTTCCAGCCTGCTGGGATGACGGACCATGCCTTCGGCAAACATACAAGCGGGGCCATGAAATAGGAGATGACCACAGCTGCGCGGCGCAGCAGATCACCGGAAATCAATGAGAACCAGAATAGACATTCTAGGGTGTTGTCCTTTTTGTCTTCCTCTAAAAATGTAGCTAATAAGTAATACCAATAAAACATTAACTTTGAAATACTTTCTGGGCCATCGCTGGACTAATAAATCGACACACCACAATGGTTTTGGAATTATTTTAATATGTTAATTTTTCCAATAGTCAGGGAAATATCCTAGACTTACCCATACATTTATTGAACATTTTAAGAGGATTAGAGACATTTTTTTGCACTTTCAATGTTATTATTGCGATTTCACCGTCACTCTGTGTTGTGACGACGATCTAAGTTCTATAGAGGTAGTCGATCACCTCTATTCTTGGTCGACGGGGTTGAAGGTTCACAAAATTAAGGTGTCGCTGCTTATAGCACTATTAAAATATTAGACGAAAACAGGAGGGAAAATTATATTTATTATAAATTAAAAAAATAAGTAAAGTAGTTTTTAATTAATTATATATTTAAATATTTACTCTAAAAGAATCGGAGATCAGGGCAATTTTAGCCGCTGCATCCCCGTAGCCCCCTCCGTCCTCCCATTGGTTGTTTCGAACTCCTTCTTTTCCAACATTTCTCCCACCTTTGAGTTGGCGCCTCGACAACTCAAACATGTAAAGGAAAAGTTCAGTAGATCCAATCGGTTGGGTCTCTTGATGGACCGTCAGTAACTTGACACAACATTCGGGGTTTCAATGTGATGTTGCTCTTATTGTGAAATCAAAGGTCCTCTTCAGTTGTCAATCGAACTTCTTGTGTGGGAGATCGCTCCGTTAGAGGGTCTCGACATCTTATCTCGGGAGTTATCTCTAAATTGTAGAGTTTTGAATAGGTCGTATTTTATCACCTGATGAAGTTTTCACTTTCGCAACCCTCACAAGTCCGTCTTTTCCTGGATAGAGTTGGATTATTCTGGCTAACGGCCAGTGTAGTTTCTTTAAATTCTCTTGTCCAATGAGCACCATGTCTCCCACCTTGAATGGTATGGTGGTTTTCAGGCGTCTCGTTTCTTGTCTCAGGAATCCAAAATATTCGATACGAAATCGTTCTCTAAGATCTTCTCGTACACGTTTGATATATTGATATTTGCGGGAGAGGGTCTGGTTATCAATCAAGTCCACGGCTGGAACGCCAACCTCTCTGACCTCATGTAAGAACAACGAAGGTGTCAATGGAACGAGATCCTCACTTTCTTCAGTTAGGTAGGTCAGAGGGCGTGTGTTCATCAAGCTTTCGACGTCACACATTACCGTGGACAGTTCTTCATATCCCAAGGAGGTTTGACCGAGAATTCTAAAAAGCAATTGTTTCATCATTCCTATCAAACGCTCCCACCATCCACCCCACCAAGGAGCACCAGGCGGTACGAATTTCCAGGTGATGTTTTTCAATGTGGGATCACATTTTAATCTCGAAAATCAATCTTCTTTAAAGTATTAGTCATGCCTCGGAAATTAGTCGTTATCCGAATACACAATCAATGGGCGGCCTCTTCGAGCAATAAATCGGCGGAAAGCTTGGAGGAAGGCTTCCATAGGCAAAGATGTCACAAGTTCCAGATGAACTCCTCTATACACTGCGCATGTGAAGATGACAATCCATGATTTCTTCTTATTCTTTAAGATAAGATGTCCAGTTAGATCAACTCCTACTATTTCGAAAACTGCAGCATCTCGTACTCTGTCTTCTGGTAATGATGTTGATTCAACGGTAGCTGGTGTCGCGGTGAATCGTTTACCAGCGAATGCATTGATTGATGATCTTCTTGACAGTTTTCCTGGATCTTAGTATCCAATAGTTTTCTCTCGGAATACCGAGGAGTGTTTGTAGACCGGCGTGCCCGTGGGTTTCATGGTTCCACCTGATGAGCAAAGAGACCAAGAAGTGATCTGAGGGCAATAAAATGGGCATTCTAAAATTAGCGAAATCTTCTCTTCTGCAAATTTTAGTTTTTATTCTCAAAATCCCTGAAGAGTCTAATAGCAACTTAAAGCCTTGTAGTTTCTTATCTTCATGCCCTGAAAACGATTCTCTCTGGATAAGTCTCATCAGTATTATTTCTGACTTAGTGATTTCTTCTGTACTGAGATCTTCTGAAATTATCTTTCTTCTATCAATCTTGGCGTTGTTGAAGAATCTGTATATCCAGGCGGTGATTCGTACTATTCTCAAAAAATTGGAATACGTGCAAATAAATTTTAATTTTCTCTTGTCGTACACAAAGTGTTCAGGATGGTCTTGCGCCTTTCAGAATAAACAATCTTCAAATCAGGGATAATGGTTGATTTGGGCCACTCTTCTTGAGATACCTTTAACCATGCAGATCCCTCCCACCATCTTGTCTCCATAAGTGTTTCTGCTGAACATCCCCGAGATGGGAGGTCTGCCGGGTTTAATCGGCCTGGTATGTGGCACCAAGATTCGGGGGAGCTAAGATTATGAATTTCCTTAACAAGGTTCATCACAAAGGCTGCCCAGTTGTCTTCCCTTTGGATCCAACAGAGAGCATTGGTTGAATCGGTCCAATAAAATCTTGGAATTTCCTCAAATTCCAGATCTTGTATGACGTTAGCTGCCAAACGAGCTCCAATCAGACAAGCCAAAAGCTCCAATCTTGGGATGGTGAATTTCTTCAGTGGAGCTACTCGTGTTCGAGCCTGTATCAATTGGATGTCCACTCTATCTTCCTTTTCAATGCGGAGGAAAATACAGGTTGCATAGGCAAACTAACTGGCGTCGCAAAAGATGTGGATAGTGGTTTTCTCTACATAGGAGTCCTTAAAACAAAGCCATCTAGGAATTTCTATGTTAGGCAAGTGTTTCAGTTTGCTAAACCACTTCCAAAATCTTTGTACTAAACATCCAGGTAGGACTTCGTCCCATGTCAACTTCTGTATCCAAGTTTCCTGTAATATCAGCTTGGGAATTAAAGTCACAGGACAAGCAACTTCTAATGGATCAAATATCTTGCTCGCTATTGAAAGTACTTTTCTCTTGGTGGTTGGTCCAATTAATTCAAAATCTTCCAAACCAATTGTCAGTGTGTCTCTATCAGTATTCCATGTTATTCCTAAAATGTTCACTTCCTTATTCAGTTGGTTCATAAGAGAAAAGTCTGTAACGTTGCTCACCCAATCTCGGAGATTGAAACAAGCTGTAGAGAGCAGTTCAGTAGATTCTATCACGAATTTCTCCGTTTCTTCAACATTCTGAAAACTGGCTAAACAATTGTCAACATAAAAGGATGATTTCAACTATTCAGCTGTGATTTTTAAATGTGCAGGAGCCTTATCTAAGTGGAGAGATAAGGTATCCTTTAAAAGATACGGACTAGTGGTAATTCTAAAAACAACCCTTTTATGTCGATACGTGATCAATCTTCCGTCTTCTGTGTGACACAGGAATCGTAAATAATCTCGGTCTTCTTCTTTTATTCCAATTTGTAAAAATGCTTTCTCAATATCGGAAGAGACACCAACTTCATATTTCCGGAATTTATTTAAAAGTCTTGGTATAATTTCTATCAAATTGGGTCCCTTATCCAGACAGTCATTCAGAGAAAGTTTACCTCTCTTCCGGGCCGACGCATTGAATACTGGCCGTATTCTAGAAGTTTGACTGTTCCTTTTATACACTGGTCGATGTGGCAGGTAGTGTACACCATCTAGTTTATCCTCTCTGGCATACTCGATTATGAATTTCCTTAACACGGTTCATCACAAAGGCTGCCCAGTTGTCTTCCCTTTGGATCCAACAGAGAGCATTGGTCGAATCGGTCCAATAAAATCCTGGAATTTCCTCAAATTCCAGATCTTGTATGACGTTAGCTGCCAAACGAGCTCCAATCAGACAAGCCAAAAGCTCCAATCTTGGGATGGTGAGTTTCTTCAGTGGAGCTACTCGTGTTCTCATTGTGAGAATATAATTATAATACTCGATTGTCCCCTGATTCATCCATTCTTCAAAGATTTGTCCATACTCATTCATGTCTCCAACTTCGTCAAGTTTTCTTCTTACAGAACTTAGTTGGTTTTCGGCTAGGTCTCTATTCGAAGGAATCCTTTCCTTGTCTTGCACCCAGGGTAGAGCTACCTCATAGCGCTCCTCAATATCTCGCGTCGTGGTGTGGGCGAAATGTTCCTCCATTTCAGCTTGTAACGACTGATTCTTCTTCTCAACCTCCGCGTCAGAGACTCCAATTGCATCTAATTTCCACAAGTTTTCTAGATCCAAAGATAGAAGTGTGGTCACGCAAAGGGAGCTGGTGTCATCTCTCACCTCCGTTGGAGGAATCTTTCCCATCACAGTCCATCCTAGTTTGGTACGGATTGCCACAATCCAGATGAGATTCTTCTCTGAGCATCGGTTAGCAATCTCCCGGCGATGTCCGCCCCTATAAGGACTTCTATAGGTCTCATCAAATCAGACACGTCGAGTTCTTCACTCCCTTCTAAAAATGATCTAGGACACACCGGAGGTATGCCACCACAGATAAGGGGTTGACCTAGTGCTTCAAACTCACAGCTATAGGAATTATTGATGTCCAATAAATGAATGGTGTAGACCTCATGTTCAACTACGTTGGTACTCGATTCTCCAAACAAGGAATGCCGGAAGAACTCTCTCCTTGATTGTTCGTATTCCATTTCCATTGCTGTGCTATGTAAAATATATGATCTTTGGGATCCGGTGTCTATTATAGCCCGTGCAGTCTTCTCCGTTCTGTTCCCTTTGAGGGTCACTCTCAAAGTAGGCAACAAGACGTCTGGGGAGGTTGATAAGTTGGCGAGAGTTTCATCTTGCACCGTTGGAGACTTGGAAGATCCACCTCTATCTAAAATCAGTTTTGTGCACATGACATCCAGGTGGGAAGACATGTTGCAGATCGAACAACGGACTACATTTCTGAAAAATTTACTTAAATGAGAAGGCCGAAGACATTTATAACAAACGCCTTTTTCCCTCATGAGTGATCTCTTTTCGTTTAAACTCATATTAGCTGCAAAGTCACACTTAGGGCTAGGGCCTCCAATCCCGGTACATATTTTCAATCCCGGGATTCGGGATTGCTTTTTTCTCAATCCCGGGATATCCCGGGATTGAAAAACATTTTCGTCTTTCTACACCAAGAGGTATATCGTTTCGTTCGTTATATTTTTAATTTTTTTATTTTATATAGTGCCAATGACGTGGCACTTACTTCGATGAAAACAACCTGAAAGCCATATATTTTGCGACTGCTTATGAACTAAATAATTGCTTTTGGGTGACAGTTTGAAATTATCTGTCAATTACTGTACACACATCTGGAAAAAAATTACTGTTCTTGGAACTCTTAGACCACATCTCCTAATGCAGTGTTGGGCAGTAATCCATTCAAAGTAATACATTACCTTGTAATTACGATTACTTTGCAATGCACTTTGTTTTATGTTCGTATAAGTTGAAAACTACTTTAGGCTGATGCTTGATAGTGACGAAGCGTTTAATGAAATGACATTAAATAAATTTAATTTAAATTAAATGACAAAAAAGCTAGCGAGGGTTTCACAAAATGAACAGCAGAGCAGTGCGTTAATGATGACCCATGCATACAGAGTACAGGATGGAGAGTATAAACATAGATTTAAAAAAATATATATAAACCAATTTGGAGCCCAGATAAGAGGTTAGTGGTGGGTCCATGTTACACGCAGGTCCGCCACAAAAATAAAGGGATGCCGCTACTATCTAAGAAGCCACTATTTGCATGTCAACAAAAACTGGGGCCCCCTCCATGTATACTGCTGTATACTCTCATTCTAGAGGCTGCCATTTTGGAAAGATCTTGCAGAATAACCCTTCGTTATTAGTGCATGAAAATAATTTCAAATCTCTCAGGAAAAAAAAAAAGACCCGAAATGCAGGTGTATAAACAAAACGTCAAAAGTGTGCTATCTCATCACCTGTTTGATTACCAAAATGCTAGATAAGAAAAATATATTTTTGCGCTGGTTTTCATGCACAAAACCAGTAATCCCGGGATTTTTCGAGCAGAATCCCGGGATTTCGGGATCATTATTTGGCTCCGGGATTGGAGGCCCTACTTAGGGCTTCCATGGTTGTCTTTACCACAAAATACGCATTCATTCGATTTGTGAACTGAATTCAAAAGTTCTGAACCTGTCGCAATTGGTTTTTCATTGTAAAATCTTGTCTTTGGATGTTTGTTTACTAAATTAGGTTTAGAAGTTGATTCATTCCCGGTACCGATTTCGTTTCTAAAACTCCTCTCCCGTGCAGTTAATTGTCTTTCTAGAAAGGTAATCAAGTCATTAATTACGTAACCTGTCGGGAGTTCTTTGTTCAATTCCAAATTAAGGTCTGCAGGTAGAAGCTTTATTATTATCGGGCACAACAGTTGTCCGTAAACATCAATGGACACGTTTAGTGACTCGAGACTTCTTATTTGAACAGAAAGGTTGTCAAAAAGTTCGCGGGAAGGTTCTTACATCGCTTGACGTTTTGAGTGGTCTCATTGACAACAAATTGTTCATATGTCGGCTAATCAAAATGTCTTCTCTCACAAATCTGTATTTAATCAATTTTATAGCTTTTTCATAATTGTCCGCAGATAAAGCGAAACCTTCGACTGTGTTTAGTGCAGTTCCGCCGAGATGTGACTTCAGATAGTTAAATTTATCGATCGGGTTCAGTGAGTTGTTCTGGTGTATAGCTGCATCAAAAGAATTACAGAACGTCAGCCATTCACTAAAGTTTCCATAAAATTTCGATATCATCAATTTCGGAAGTTTCACAGTCGTGCAGGAAGGTACATAATGTCTCATTTCATTTTCATCTATTCGTGAGTTCGAATTCGGTATATTTTCGCCATGAAAATCTGATTGGCGAATCTTTTTATTTGCCCTAAATCTCCAAGTAATATATTTCTCTCGATATTCCTCTACGCCCTGTAATTCCCTCTCTAAATCGTCAGTTTCAAGAAGCGTTTCTATTTCGTGATCCACTAATTTAAGTTCGTTAAATGATTCATTCAATTGTTCTAATAATTCTTCAAGATCAATTCTAATTAGCGTGTCAAGTCCACTTTCAATCTTATTGCATGTTTTCGTTAAATATGATCTGTTAATAGCACGCTTCTTCTTTAAACGTAGAATTAATTCTTCCACCATCATGTAAACAAAGCGGCAAGTAGGGTTAGCTAGCGAGTTCCAAAATGGTCAGCTTAAAATGATTTTTTTTCTTCTAGAATTTACCTTCAACAGTCCCGGCTGGGATGCCAAAAATATTGCGATTTCACCGCCACTCTGTGTTGTGACGACGATCTAAGTTCTACAGAGGTAGTCGATCACCTCTATTCTTGGTCGGCGGAGTTGAAGGTTCAAATTAAGGTGTCGCTGCTTATAGCACTATTAAAATATTAGACGAAAACAGGAGGGAAAATTATATTTATTTTAAATTAAGAAAATAAGTAAAGTAGTTTTTAATTAATTATATTTTTAAATATTTACACTAAAAGAATCGGAGATCAGGGCAAATTCTCGTGTTCGAAAGTTGTTTACAGGTTCTTCTGTTATTGTTTTCTCATTTTAGCCGCTGCATCCCCGTAGCCCCCTCCGTCGGCCTCCCATTGGCTGCTTCGAACTCCTTCTTTTCCAACAGTTATATCTTCGATGGCGTGTAGGAATTATAAAAGACCAGTAGGTAATATATCTGATTCGAGATTTTTATTAGGACTAAATTATAAGTTATACAGATATTTATAACCCAGGTTTTTGGAGTGCAGAAAGCCTGGATATGTTATACATCAATGGTTAAAACATAAATATACATGTTTGATTATGATAATAAAGAAAATAAACGACACCATCTGGATAGTGGGCTACCTAGACTGAAGTCAGAAAAAAGAAAGTTTCACCAGATTATAACATTATAAATGACACCCCTGAAGCAGATGGCCACCCAGACCTTTCAGTCCACAATGCGAAGCATGCCCTTTGCTGCTATCTTGTTCCACTCATAAGCCAAGTAACTGTATTCAAGCTAGTGCTTGGACATTGTACCTGGAAAAATCACCTCCCAGATGACGAGTCTGGAAGGATTTCTATACTGGTGGCCTTTAGTCACAGCAAAATAGAAAACTATCTACTGTGTCCAGCAGGGACCACAGGGAGGGAGGCGGCCACCTGTCGACCCTGCTCACTCACAGCTGAGGAAACATTATAAATGACAATAATATACTGTTGCCAAGAATGATAATACAAACCACTTCTCTCCTCTAAGACAATTAATTCATAGTCTTTGAGTTAAATAGGACGCCGAATATTGCGTCAGGGTCTATCCCTAAGTTCCACTCTCTATCTTGGATGGGCGGTGGCTTATCTAAGTAAGCGATGACTACCTCAACACCTGCGAGCATTGTATCCATTCTGTGCTGAAATATTCTTGGCGCTACACTGATCCTAAATGGTAATTTAGTGATTTTATACAGTTATTTGTGCGGGTTATCGTCAACACTTTTTCCGATTCTTCTTATAACTTAAGTTGTTTGTGATAATCTATTAAAGCTAGCGATGCAAATATTCTAATGCCAGCTAATGTACTTAAGACATCATTGCAGCAGGATATGAATAGCATTGGATATGAATCTGAATTCAAAATTGGGTTAACTCTTCTCTTATAGTCACCTCATATTCTTGCCTTTTCTGACTTCTTCATTATGGATATTACTGGTGTGATATATCTTGAATGTGGAATCGACTACACCCACCAGTCACTCAAACTAATCTTCGATAGTCGTCTTAATTGCAAAGGGCACTGGTCTTGCATCAAGAATATATGTTTATAATTCAATTTCACACCTAATTGCAAGAGAGAGAGGTCTCTTAAAGTCATTAATTTTCTCATCAAAAATAGATGCAAAATTTTTACATATCGTCTCATCATCATATGATATGTTTTGCACAATATTCGCTTTGATACATAATTCATCAAACCAGTTCCTTCCAATCAGACTTGGCCTTCAACTGTGACAACTAGCATCGCTTTATTTTCCCCAATTCCACATTTCCCAAAAATAGCCTTTAACCTGGAGTCTTCCTTGATCCCACCGCTTGATAGCTATGTTTTACTTATTTAACGTTTAATTTTCCATAGTATTTTGAAGGTTCTCTTCATAATTGTGGTTCTGCCTGTCCTGGAGTCACTGCATACCAATGTTGCAGCATCAATGCTAATTTGCATATCAATGCACAATTTTATGTGCATACTATTGATACAAGTATTCATATTGTATGATCAATGATCTGTTGCCAAGAATGCAAGTGTATAACAATTTTTGAAATTTGTTTTGTCTGGTTTTGGAATTATTTTCACACTGGAATTTTTCCAATAGTCAGGAAAATATCCTGAACTTATCCACACATTTATTGAATATTTGTAAGAGGATTGGGAATATTTTTCTACTGGCATATTTCATAATATTGGGATGAAGAAATAATTTATAAATTTATTTTAATTATAATATATTTTATTTTTGAAAACTGATTCACAAAACAGAAACAAGGGTTTGTTAATCATATATGATGACAAACTTTGTCCATCTTTGTGCCCTTATTTTGGCCGTAGAGGTACATCCTACACAACGCTGACGAGGGCCAACAGCCAGAAACGCGTTTGTGGTTGACTTTTTCTAAACGTTTGATTTCAACACTGACGACCACAGGTGTGAGGGGTTCTAGGAATCTTATATAGGCAAAACGGACGCCTCGGTGTCTGCATGCTAATTATTATTATTTTATCTTAGGATAGGTTGTTATATTATCTGACTCTCTCTCTCCCTATAAATACCTCTTGTATATAATTTTATTGGAGAACTAAAAGGTGAATACACTTTATAATAAACTAGCGGACGTACCCGGCTTCGCCCGGGTTTTTCCCGAGTAAAGGTTTGTCTAATGAACATTTGTTTAAAACAATTCTCTATAAACTTATATATATAAAAAAGATATATTTTGATAATTTGAAAATCGTAAATTTTAATCTCTCGATAAAGTGAACATTTTTTCCCGGTCCCTGTGTGCCGTGTCATCCTGAATTTTGTCTTTCCTAATTTTCTACATTACAAAATCATCGTATCATCATGATAATATTTAGAGCAGATTGTTGAATTATAACAGATAAATTAGAATATTTATCTTGATTATTTTAAAGCGAAAAGTTATTTCAAAAATTTTATTTGCTAGAAACCTTCCCAGTACTATACTAAATAACTTCCCAAAGTTTCATGGCGTTCCAATGAGTGGTTTGGTGAGGCATAAAGGACAAACAGACCACACACACACACATACATTCATTTATATATATATAGATTTATTATTCCCAAATTTGTCCTTGATTTATTTATCTCCGCGAAATGTTCATCAGGGTTTTCAGCCTTGTTTCATCTTCAGAGATCTAATATTCACCTTTTGAGAAATGGTATGGCTCACACTGGTTGAGCAAGTAGAATGATCATTTCCAGATGTTTCCTTGTTCTCCATTCTGGCAGGTAATCCAGACTCTGTAATTTATATTGGAAATTCTGAACACTCAACTTAGTATGATTTCATAACTATTGTAGAGGGCCAGATTTTCTTGTGCTATACACAACTATAATAATAAATTACAACAAATGCTCTCTATTAAGAGATAGTAGTAATAATATAATCAGATTTTAAAATAATTATTAAAATGCATAGACATATTCACTAGGCTGAACACAAGCACAGTTGAATCATTCTGTCGAGTCTCTGTGTAAATAGCTTCACCCTTGTTTTTAACCTTTTTTCCTTTTAGATCCTGAAAATATGAAGAATCTGTATAGGACTTCAATAAATATAATACTACTATAGACGCGTATGATTCTTTTAAAAATAAAACAATTTCTACTTCCCTTACTGCAATTGAAAAATCAATGGGAGGACAGTAGAAATTGTTTTATTTTTTTAAGAATCATAAGCTTCTATAATAGTTTCGAATTTTCATAACAGATGGCGCGCTAATGCATCAAAATATAATGCTCCCAATACTTTATTTTGCGTGCAATAACTATTTTACAATAAACTTAATTAAAAATATTTTCCATAAAATAAAAATATAATTTATATTGAGAAAAATATAATTATAGCCCAGCTTCCTGGGACGCGCATTTTTATATCGATATATATTTTTAAATCATAAAACTTTTACTCTGTACTAAGAATAAAATTTCCCCGAAGTTTAAAGATAATTTTATTTTTATTAACTATTTCGCGTTAATGTAATTGAAAAAAAAAAAGCGTTTA
>CP092883.1:68975314-69047218 GCA_030710605.1 Cordylochernes scorpioides | reverse complement strand
TTGGGAGTATTATATTTTGATGCATTAGCGCGCCATCTGTTATGAAAATTCGAAACTATTATAGAAGCTTATGATTCTTTTAAAAATAAAACAATTTCTACTGCCCTCCTATTGATTTTTCAATTGCAGTAAGGGAAGTAGAAATTGTTTTATTTTTAAAAGAATCATACGCGTCTATAGTAGTATTATATTTATTGAAGTCCTATACAGAATCTTCATATTTTCAGGATCTAAAAGGAAAAAAGGTTAAAAATAAGGGTGAAGCTATTTACACAGAGACTCGACAGAATGATTCAACTGTGCTTGTGTTCAGCCCTAGTGAATATTGTGTTGTTATCCAAGACGAGGCAAGATTAACTAAGCATTAGTTTATTTCCTATTATAATATATATTTTATATACAAGTCAAAAGAGATCACTAGCAGAGTATTATTCCTTTTGGTTTCCAGAGCTCAACAATCTATGAGCCTAATACTCTGCACATCTCCTCCCTTAACTTTACAGGAACCTTCGAGGTATCTTGACTGCCCTTCCATATCTTGTATGCACGGCTGGCATTGAAGGGAGGCTCTTCTCTGGATCCTGGTCTTGGTTGTCCCTCTGCATCCTTCCATCTCTTGTAGATGAGGCCGTTGGTGTAGGGCAATCCTCCTCGGTCTCTTGCTCCTGGTCATCCTTGCATCTCCTTGAGAGCCAGGTTGATGTCGAAGTGGGGGTCTCCTCATTTCTCTGCTCCTGGCGCTGGCCATCCTCAGAAGCATCCATGGTACTTCCCATTTTTGGTAGAGGTGTGAGGTGGAGTCTGTTTCGCCTAACTTTTCCTTGGGGAGTTTGTACCCAATAGGAACGCGGTTCTTCGGATTTGTGAATAACTGTTCCTTCTACCCTTTGATCTCTAATCCAAACGCGGTCCCCTTGTTGAAGCGGAGGCAAGCTATGTACATCGTGTCGTTTATCATATAGGCGCTTCTGGTTGATCACCCTCCTTTTCTCTCTTCCTTGCAAAGCTTCGGAGTCCAAGTACCTTGGCATCAGTGATGATTCTATTGCTGGAACAGAGGTCCTAAGGCGTCGTCCCATTAATAGTTCAGCTGGACTATAACCACTTTCCAGGGGCACCGTTCTATATGCTTGAAGAGTCAGATAGCAATCTTCTTCTTTCTTAAAACTTTGCTTTATATTCTTGATAATTGCTTCAATAAATCCATTGCTTTGAGGGAATTTCGGGCTGGATGTGATATGTTTGAAAGACCATTCCTTAGAAAATTTTGAAAATTCAGAACCCAGAACTTTTTGGAATTGTGGTCCATTATCGCTTCTCACAGTCTCAGGTGTTCCATGCCTAGCAAATATAGATTTAAGACGGCTTATTACTTCTTGAGCAGTTAGATTTGGTAAAAGTGATATTTCTGGGTACCTGGAGTAGTAATCACATACAATTAGATACCATCTCCCATTTAGATAAAAGAGATCCATTCCGACTTTTTTCCAAGGCCTGATCGGAAATTCTGAGGGCATCAAAGGTTCATGCTTGGGTTTTCTCTCCTTCAAGCATTTTGTACACGACGAAACCATCCTTTCAATCTCTTGGGAAATTCCTAACCACAAACCGATTCTTTTGCTCTAGATCTGCATTTATTGATCCCAAAATGGCCTTGGTGCAATTTTTCAAGGATATCTTTCCTCAATGACTTAGGGATTAGAATTCTTTGTCCTCTAAGAAGAAGACCATTCTGATAGGTCAGGTCCTCCTGAAATTGCCAGTATCCTCTTAGTGCTGGATCTACTTCTCTTTTATTCTTAGGCCATCCACTCATACAGTATTTAGCCAATTGAGAGCAAAGTGAATCTTCCTTTTGCTTTCTAGAAATCTCCAAAAGTCTTTCTTCTGTTGCTGGAAATTCAATGGATTGGATGTACGCAGAAAGTTATTCTTCCAATTCATCTTTATGTGGTTTAGACATAGGCTTCCTTGATAACATATCAGCCACTATTTGCTTTTTGCCAGCAATGTGACTTATTTAATAAGAATACCTCATCATCCTCATTTTTAATCGCTGAAGTCTGGGAGTCATGTCTTCCAAGGATTTGGACGTAAAAATGGCAATCAGTGGTTTGTTATCTGTTTCAATATGGATTTTAATACCTGTAACATAATCCTTTAGTCGATCACAAGTCCATACTATAGCCAGTCCTTCTTTTTCAATTTGGCTGTATCTTTTCTCCGTTTCTGAAAGTGTTCTAGATACATAAGCTATAGGTTTTAAAGATCCATCAGGTTGTTCTTGTCTTAGAACCCAACCTAATCCAAATGAAGAAGCATCAGCCGATACTATGGTCATTCTTGAGGGATCAAATAAAGCGAGGTTAGGTCTAGATACTAACTCTTGTTTCAGCAGGTTAAAGCTCTTTTTCTGAGGTTCATCCCAAACCCACTCGTTTTTTGTACTTAGTAACGAATTCAAGGGTTGTAATTTATCCGCAAGGTTGGGAATGAATTTTCCTAAATAATTCACCATGCCTAAGAAAGACTTCAATTCTTTTGTTGATCTAGGCGCCTCCATTTTTGTAATAGCATCGAGCTTTTCTTCGTCAATGAATAAGCCTTCTGAACTCAATGTGTGTCCCAGGAATTTTACAGTTTTAACTCCAAATTGACACTTTTCTGGGTTGAATGTCATCCCTTCTTCTTTGATTTTCTTCAAAACTTGGCGTACCCTTTCGTTATGTTATTCTAAGGAAGATCCGTATACTACAATATCATCCATGAAGCATACAACCCCTTCTATTTTGCCCAGAAGCTGAGTCATCTTTCTTTGAAAGATTTCTGGTGCCGACGTTATTCCAAATGGGATTCTTTTGAAAAAGAACCTGCCGAATGGCGTTATAAAGGTGGTTAGTTTTTGGGATTCTTTAGCTAACCCAAACTGCCAAAATCCAGAATTTGCATCTAGCTTGGAAAAATAGCAAGCATTTCCCAGCTGTCCCAGGATATGCTCTGTCGCAGGTAGCGGATAATTTTCTCTTCTTATATACTGATTTAGCTTCGTTAAATCAACACAAATTCTTATTTTTCCTCCTTGTTTCGATACTGCAACCATTCCCGCACACCACTCAGTCGGCTCTTCTACTGATTCAATGACTCCTAGCCTGGTCATCTCTTCAAGTTGTTCCTTTACCTGTTTCATTAAGGGAATTGGGACTCTCCTAGGGGTGCATAAAGCGTATGGTTTCGCATCTGGTTGTAGGGATATTTTGTAATTTATTTTAGCATGTCCTAAACCATTAAATATTTCTGGAAACTCTCTTTTTGGATTTAAAAAATTTGATGATAATTGCCGAATCATTCTCACAATGTTTAATTTTTCACTTGTCTCCCCAGAGAGAAGTGGCTGCTTTAGTTTTATCAACAATGTATATTTTCGAGTTTAAGTGCTGGCCTTTATTTTGAAGTTTTGCGTGGATCATTCCAACTGTTTCCAAGGGTATTCCATTTGGACCTTGTAATATTTTATCAGATTTTTCCAGTTTTATTCTTTGGAAACTTTGATAATAATATTGTAGGGGGAGCACGTTGACATCAGCTCCGGTGTCAATTTTAAAATTAATTTGTCTATTATTTACCTTACTTATAAATGACTGCGGCGTATAATTATAAAGCTATACAACCAGTTTAACCGCATAAGTTTCTTTTTATTTATGAAAAATCATTTTTAATTTCAAAGAGAAATAATTCTTCATATATTCAACCTTTTCATACGTCATCCAAAAGTTAGAAATATTAAATTATTTCTCTTTGAAATTAAAAATGATTTTTCATAAATAAAAAGAAACTTATGCGGTTAAACTGGTTGTATAGCTTTATAATTATTTACCTTAATTGGTACTATCCATTTCTTGGAATTATCCTCTACAGATCCCAAAAAAGCTATCTCTGATTTTATTTCATTTATGGCTTCTGATCTACATACTTTGGCATAATGGCCCTTTTTCTTGCATTTACTACAATACGAGTTCATAGCTGGACAATTTTTCCAATCATGATTATTTGAATTGCCACACCTGGTGCATCCATGTGATGACCCTCCCAACTGGTTTGACTTGAATTTTCTTATTTTTGGTTCGTGCCTTTTTGTTTCTTTTATGTGATTAGGCATTTTCTTTATTTGATCTATAGAATCTTGTTGGTAAAGGCTAGACTGCTGTTCTTTGACACTTTCTAATTGCTTTGCCATTAGTGTGGCTTTTACTAAGGTCAAGTCTGTATCAAGTTGCATTCTTTAAGATAATGCTCTATCCCTTACTCCAACAACTATCCTATCCCTAATCAACTCATCATGTAACATCCCAAAATTGCAGTGCTCAGCTAGGCTATGGAGTGCTGTGATAAATTCATTCACCTTTTCCCCTTCCTGCTGACATCTTTGATTAAATCTTGCCCTTTCATAAATTATATTACGTCTTGGAATAAAGTGACTTTCAAAGCATTCAATAACTTTATTATAATTTTCTAGTTGGTCACTTGCTATTTTACATGACAACAAAATGTCATCTGCATTATCACCCATGCAGTACACGAGCATATTAACTTGCTCATTTTTTGGGTTATTAATTAACCCGCTTGCCTGCCTAAAACGTTCAAATCTCCTAATCCATTTTGGCCAATCACCTGGATTTGAAAAATTAAAAGGTTCTGGGGCTACACAATTATAATTTTGGGACATTATAAAGATTTACTTATAATATAATATAATATAACTTACCCAAAAAGTTTGCTTGATGTCAAGTTTCAAATTTTCTTCGAACAATGACTTTCTTTATGAATTCAGTTTACTGCTTCTAAGCTTGCTTGATGTCGAATTTCAAATTTTCTTCGAACAACGACCTTCTTTATGAATTCAGTTTACCGCTGCCACCATGTGTTGTTATCCAAGACGAGGCAAGATTAACTAAGCATTAGTTTATTTCCTATTATCTACTTATATATTTGCCCTATTCTGCCTGTTTGTCTGTTTGTCTGAAGCTCACGGATGGGATTTTTCATAGTGGTTCAGTGGTAGAATGCTCGCCTGCCACGCGGGCGGCCCAGGTTCGATTCCCGGCCGATGCATTTTTTTTTTTTTTTACAATTTTTAAAACTCATTTATATATTATACAAGAATGACATCCACGGCGCCAATTTATAATTGTAACGAATAGTATTTGAATAAAAGCATTTAATCGGGTAAAACCCGGGCGTTGCCCGGGTCATTCGTATCTACTTATATATTTGCCTTATTCTGTCTGTTTGTCTGTTTGTTTGTCTGAAGCTCACGGATGGGATTTTTCATAACCATCGGTGGTTCAGTGGTAGAATGCTCGCCTGCCACGCGGGCGGCCCGGGTTCGATTCCCTGCCGATGCATTTTTTTTTTTTTTTACAATTTTTAAAACTCATTTATATATTATACAAGAATGACATCCACGGCGCCAATTTATAATTGTAACGAATAGTATTTAAACAAAAGCATTTAATCGGGTAAAACCCGGGCGTTGCCCGGGTCATTCGTATATAATAATTGTATAAACGAATGCAAGACAAAATCACCGCGAATGTTTATTTTTTTTTAGGCAATTTCTTTTTAAGGCAATTATCGTTATTTATCGTTAATTTTTGTTTCGATTTTATTGAAAAAAAAACGATATGGTGCCTTTAAAAAATGCTCTTTATTACTATGCAGTTTTCTATTTAGTCAATATACCTAAGTTCATGTTGCAAATGTAATTATCTCTATCGATTTAGTAGGTGAAATGCAAAAAAAAAAAAAAATCGACATGATATAATCTTTATGAAAATTCACATTTTTATTTTTATATTTTCAAGACACACACAGTTTGGGGCGGGACGTTTCACAAGAGAGACATCCACGGCGCCAATTTATAATTGTAACGAATAGTATTTTAATTAAAACGTTTTAAAAACACACAGTTTGGAACTCGACGTTTCACAAGAGTGACATCCATGGCGCCAATTTATAATTGTAACGAATAGTATTTGAATTAAAACGTTTTTAAAATATATACGCACTCGGGTAAAACCCGGGCGTTGCCCGGGCCATTCGTCTAGTAATATATATTTTATATACAAGTCAAAAGAGATCACTAGCAGAGTATTATTCCTTTTGGTTTCCAGAGCTCAACAATCTGTGAGCCTAATACTCTGCACAAATATGTCTATGCATTTTAATAATTATTTTAAAATCTGATTATATTATTACTACTATCTTAATAGAGAGCATTTGTTGTAATTTATTATTATAGTTGTGTATAGCACAAGAAAATCTGGCCCTCTACAATAGTTATGAAATCATACTAAGTTGAGTGTTCAGAATTTCCAATATAAATTACAGAGTCTGGATCACCTGCCAGAATGGAGAACAAGGAAACATCTGGAAATGATCATTCTACTTGCTCAACCAGTGTGAGCCATACCATTTCTCAAAAGGTGAATATTAGATCTCTGAAGATGAAACAAGGCTGAAAACCCTGATGAACATTTCGCGGAGATAAATAAATCAAGGAAAAATTTGGGAATAATAAATCTATATATATAAAAATGAATGTATGTGTGTGTGTGTGGTCTGTTTGTCCTTTATGCCTCACCAAACCACTCATTGGAACGCCATGAAACTTTGGGAAGTTATTTAGTATAGTACTGGGAAGGTTTTGTTGGGGCACGTTTTTTTGTAACCATACCCCAACAGAAGGCGTATGTATGATCAAATCAAATGGATACATGGCTTCCCTCCCACATAGACTTACAGACCATTTTTTTTGCCCAGAAACTTAGACACTTGGTGACACCAGACTTCCATGCCGAAAGCTGATGCCTGGTAAAGAAGAAGACATCCAGAGACATCCGAGCTGGAAACTGTTGTTTCATATGTACATATATTCCCCTCACCAAAAATTTAGGTAAAGGTGACCAGAAAAAAAAAAAAAGGGAGAAAAATGGAGAAGGAAGATCTCTAAAGACTGAAACTTATAAAATATCCTTCCAGAGAAAGGAAAGCATCACATTACAGTCCAGGTAAAAAGGGCCTGGGTCAATTTTAGCCAAGACGGGGGGGCGATATATATACCATCCCGAGAAAAAGGGAGGATTGTATTCCAACCCATGTGGAGAGAGGGGGGGCTGGCGTCTGAAATTTTACACGATCGCTGTAGTTGTTTCCCTCTTTAGATTTTTTTGTTTTGGTAATACTATATGTTCTATTTTGAAGGGGAGAGGCCTGGGGCGTCTATGAAATTGATACTGGAGCCGTTGGCCATTTTGATTGGTGTTTCTTTCGGCGAATGAAAATGGAGAATGAGATGATATAAAAGAAGGTTCTTTGCCAAAAGGCGAGGAAGATTCGATCGGAGTCGCTCAGTGAGAAGGACGATTTTTAGACGGGCCTGAGACGTAGAGGAGACCAGACATTGCCGCCGCTTTCGAGAGAAGGTAAGCCCCTTGCCATTATGGCTTAGCCCCCCTTTTTATTTTTTATTTTTCGAACAGAAGCTAATCTATTTAGATTCTGAATGGGCCCTAAAGGGCTTTAAGTGACTTAAAAGGAGTGTTAGGGTTCGTATATTTTGTCCCGCTAGAATAGATGGAGATCTAGGTTTCCCCCCCCTTTTGTGTAGTAGCCAACCTAGATTTCGCATGGGCCTTAAAGGGTTATAAAGTAACTTCAGGTCACCTCTATCTAAATTTTACTATGTAAATAGCATATCTCGTCAGTATAGACATGTTCCCAAATTTTAAGATATTTTAAATAAATGTCTAGAGAAATTTTCTTGTTTCTTCTGTTACCTATTTCATACATAATTTGCCTTATGGTGCTATTCTACTGTTTAAATGAAATGTTGTATGTTTCTTACCTATTTGAAGGGAATGTTACTAATAATCAAGTCTCCCATAAATTACCGGCCACATACATTGCCGCGAGTGTCTGTGTTTCAGTGTTTTATAGATTGCCCAATTTAATAACGATTTCATGGGTTGTCTGATAATATTGTATAATAGTGTCGCGGCTGTTTCCATCTTTAGACCATTGTTCTGACAATATTATATGCTCGATCCTTGCTTTAGCTCAACTCTTAATCAATTACAGAGTTTTTCCCCCCTTTTCTTTTTTATTTATTTTATTTATCCTGTTTGCATAAATTGCATTACATGTGATGATGTAAAGACATATGCCGATAGTGCATCACTGACAGCTGTGCTGCTATTATACAACATTAAGGTCTTGCTGTGGGTTATATACATGGGGTTGTTGGCCTAAATTGCTATATATATATATATACTTAAGTAAGGAAACTTTTAATAAGATACATCGTGTATCCTCCCTTTTCAACTATCCAAACCGGGGAACCCATCAATGTCGCCCGCCGCGGGGCTCGAATTTAGTATATGTTTCTTCCCCTATACTTTAGAAATATATACCTAATGAAAAGCCATACTATTTTTAAGTATTGGTGAAGTAGTCCACGCATCCTGAGATTAACAGTCTATTATAAATCGTGAATTTTAATTTATACTTTCCATTTCACTGGCATTTTATCAGGCAATGAAAGTTATGTTGAGGCGGTATATACCGCATCTCTCGCCGCTGTCTTTTACGATTCACATTGTTTGTGGAAAAACCTTAATGTTATCATTGATTTCTGATATCAAAATAAAACGTTTATGGGGATGAGTATCTTTTATTCTGGTCTTCTCAAGCTTTCGAGCTTGTCCGCCCTTCTACAGGAGAAACATATACAATATATCAAGAAATTATAACGTCGCCTGATGCTAAAACTATTATGATTCTATGTACATATATATATATACATTAGGAAGTTTTGCATATTATTTGTTTTCTTAAGACATATTTTTTTTGACTAAGGTATTACACATATTCTACTATTGTTTGCTATATTCTATGAATTATCTTATAGGTTAGAAATTCTATTATTTAAGTAGTTTTATAATAGTTATTGGCTATTACATATAAGTTACCTATATTATTGTTGATATTATTAGCTGGTACTAGGATATATTGTGTTATATGTTTCGGGCAAATCTATTTTCTATTAATGCTATTGCGTTTTCTGAATAATAAAAAATCAATTATAAGCCTTTGATATTTGCTGTTTATGTTATTGTAATGTATTCTAGGTTCTCCTAATGCGAAAGTGTGACCTGTTCCTTTGCAGTATTGGAAAATTAGAGACCTATTGTCTTGATTAATAACGTTGCATCTATGTTCATATATTCTATTGCTGACTCTCCTTCCTGTCTCCCCTGCGTATTTTGGCTTGGCAGCTGTATACACTCTGACAAGGGAAGGTTATCCTGAATTGACAAATGTATAATTTTTGTCTTTAGTAGAGATTTCCAAGACTCTATTTCTGAAACATTTTTTTTTAGATGAAGACAAATAAAACCATCTTGATAGTATTGAATTTTACAGTAAATATTTGCCAGCAGAAGGCATGATGAGATTACATGAAATTTAAACCAGTTATATGTTTAGTATGTTCCTTCAGTTGTAATTTGACACCGTCTTGAAATAAAAAAATTGGACGGTGCGCTATATCTTGATGCTGGATATTTCTGTGTCAGAAAGGTGTAGTTATTCTGTTTAATGAGAATTCCAATAATTATCGAAATTTAGCAGATTATCATTGGGGATTTGAACAACTGTCTTGAAAATTTTTGAACAGCCCGAGTAGATAGAAGAGTCCTAGATTTAGAGTGGAGAATTAGTAGTACAGACTGACCACTCGACGCAGATAACTCTAGGGAACAATTACTGTGATAATCCGCCGTAGACAAGAAGAACATTGATTCTCAGGATACTCGATAGGCAGAATTTTGAGAATTGATAAAGTCATGGTTAAAGTTTACACAGGCATGTGGGAGTAAAGACAGTGATTTAAAGAGGCAGCCTTGTGTCTTAAATACTTTCAGTGGAAGCAGATGCCACTGCAAATATTCAGGTCTAATAATTTCCAAATTTGAAGTCATGCATGACGGGTTAGCACGGGATTGACGCCTGGACGGGTTTCCACTGGGATTAATCGAGCTTGCGAAAGAACTAGAAGAAGTGTGACATGTCACGCCACTGTACTAAATTAATAATTGAGAAGATTTATGTTGAGCCAACTGAAATTAGTAAAGAATTAAGAGATTAAGGTCTTATTCTTTGAGTTTTACACTAATTTCAATTACGCGATATGGACGGCGTTATAAGTTGGGTGGAAATGATTCGGCCGCAATGGGATGGTCTCCTGGAGATGGTACGATCAAATAATACTTATTGAATGCCGGGCGGGATCGCATAAAACATTAAACGATATCAAGAAATGCTTAAAGAAACACCCTAGAAGATTGGGGATCGACAAAATGACGACATGGAAAATGCTCAACATTGTACATTGGCAGCAAAATGACATCTTGCTATTGTATGGACGACCACTCCTTCCTGAAATGTGCAGCGGATGTTAGTCCCAGAATTAGGTCCTTGAGGCGACACTTTCCTGTGCAGATGACATAAAAACGCATGACAAAACAGCACATGAGCATTTAAACTAGCTTCAATTCCTGCCATTAATTAATTTAGTTGACCAATAGCTATAGAACCGCTGGAGACCTCCATACCCTGTGTGAATATTTTAGTGAGAAATGAGCGATTCAATTCTATGAGCCATGAGGTATCCTGTAAGATCGGAGTTGTACCCCATTCAATTTTTTTTTTTTAATAATAGCCAGTGCGAGATATTTCCAGGATTTTTTTTTCTAACTGTCATATAATTCGAAAACTAGAAAACTACACCATTTAATACAGTTCACGTTTAGCACCCATGTGGACTCAATATGACCATTGAATAAAAAAATCGAAGACTAATGAGCGAGCCAACCTAAAGAGAACGAGTTTAATAGGCTTACAATCAATAGTTGAAGAAAACTATTCGCACAAATTTGTTATGTTCTCTCTCTAAATGATCTATGACATTATAGGTTTTCTTAACAAGGTAACTACCCCGCCGAGTGTATATGGAGTTATAAAGCTTAAGAGTCATAGGCTGTTGTAATAATTAATAGTTCAAAATTAAGAGTGATAATAGATCGGGATCCAGATCCCGATGACGGGTTTCGAAGAGACACCAGAGGGATGAAAAGGCAGTGAAATGTGTAGAAAATGATGGAAGAGAGATGAGAGAGAGGTGATGAAAGAGGTGTTGAAAGTGATAAAATGAGTGAGAAAGCGTTGAATGTTGATGAGAAAGAGATAGAGAGATGCAGAAAGATGTTGAAAGAGAAAGAATTGGAAAGGGTTGGATAAAGAGTTTTGTAAATAGTAGATAAAGGTTGATAGAAGAAAGTACATTTAATGTATGAAGCGTAGCTGTCGACTGCAATATCGCCTCGATAGAACTATTTCTTTTAAAATAAGACATATTATGCACTGGGGGTTTGTGTAAGCTGATTTACATAAGTTTCAGCGATTGTATACACTATTTAATATAGATAGGTCTTTATTAATTACAATATTAGGTTATATATTAAATAGCAAATAGGTCTTAGTGTTATGGTGAACTTTAAACAGTTTGCAGTTTTTTTTTTTTAAAACATGTGTTCTAGTGCTAAGTGTTGAAAGGAGCTTTAACACCATGTTTCAGGGTTTGTGTGTTATTTGTCTCAACCTTGTCTTTGTGCAGAATACCGTCTCACAACCTTACTGTAGTGTTTGTTGCCATCTTTAAAGATCTTCACAGTTTGTTTTAATATTAGTGTGTATTTTGAGAAAATTGTCACAACCTTATCCTTGTATAGAACACCGTTTTTACACCGTTTTATTTAATAAGTTATATGAGAGATTTTAGATATAGTATAAGAGTTACTATTTACATGAGCCAAATCGACCCAACAGTTAGAGCAAGAGGGGGGAACTCAGATATTTCCTCCTTTCACGTGACGCGACTGTTCACCCCGACCGGTCGTGCCAGATAAGAGGGAATACCAGGAAACTCTGTCCTCCTTGCACTTCGGGTTTTGTGATAGGGCTCCATGCTCGCTACAAGGACTACATCTTGGGTTTTCGTGTTCTCCTAGTGTAGAATTGGCTCAGCCTCATTTTTAGTATAGTATATAATTAAGAGTTGTCTCACAACCTTGTTTTAATATGACACACCGTTTTTGAAGAAGCTTGTACAACCTGTCAGGATATGATTTAGGAAAATTTTAGTTTCTTTTTATTGTTATGTTACAATTTTATCCAACAAGGGGTGACAACCAGAGCGGACTCAGAAGTAACGAGACGAGGGGAAGTTGACAGAGTTAGTGTGAACAGTTTAACTTTACGCAGGTCTACAAGGGTAAAAAGGCCCACACAGTGTAAATTCTGCTTAGACTGTCGCCTCTAACTAGGATTTTGGAGTGTGTACGGAGAATCAGCTCGATAGAATGAGAAGTTTAGAGATTTCAACCTTTTTTTTTTTTTTTAAACCTTTTTTTTTTTTAAAGTAGAACTTCATTAGGATTCCTTTTTTTTTTTAATAATACAAACTATTTCTTGTTAAAACCCGAGTTTCAAAGACCAATGAGAATAATGTATACCATTGTGAATGAACTATTTAGTGTAAATCTGAAATTTTAGTTATTATCAGGAGTAATAGGTGAAGGAAGGTGTAGGAAATCACAACTTAGAGGGGGGCTATGTCTAAAACAACAAACCTAATAGGCATCCTATGGCTTGTGTTGGGTAATTCAGAAACCCTATAATCCCTGGCCTTCAGGTAGTAGCTTTGAAATAGGTTTCTAATGAGGACATGAAAGGTCAATCTTTCAGAGTAAAGTTGTGAAGTGTAGGGACCCTAAGCCAGGGGTAGAAGTTAAGTAGGCCCAGACCGTAGTCGATCCTTGGAAAGCACTTGAGAATGTTAGTGTTGGGTAGTGAATCATAAACCCTATAAATCCATCTTTCAATAGAGTGTTGAGGTCGGACTACTGCAAAGGGGGCAGACGCACGAGGAAGTAAGAAGAAAGTGACTTCACCCACGGTGGCTAGGGGAATGACTCAATCCGCTTTTATGAGGTGTCACGTTTAATGGTTCTTTATTCGCCCTTATATTTGTGTATGTCTTTATAGAATTGTCGTGAAAGGTCGCTTAGTGTCGAGGCAAGGGCAGTTTTTGAAGTTACACTGATTTTTTTTTGGTAGGTTAGCTTCCAGATTATTTAGAATTGTTAACAATTATTGTTAACAATCATTTATCGAGTATAAAGTATTAGTATATATAGAGCTTGTACAGAGGTATTTTCTTTTGAGTAACCTAGGGCTTTAGTTCCCAACTTGTTTTAATTTTATTATTTTATTTGATTTCACATTGTGTCCTGAAAGATGTTATCATTTGTTAGGATCTATTGATATAGATAAATGAGTATTTTGGCCTTTGTAGCAGCTTTCAACCTTAGTTTGTATGCGTACCGCGAATGATAGGGGGGAGGGTGTATGAATGAATTGGTGCAATGAATGTAGAAAAAGGTTAAAAACTATTATATTGTGAGCCCAAAATACATTAGAATAGGGTTAAAGGACTTTAATAGGATCGATTTTAATTTTATTTTACTTTTTATTTCGAATTTTGTTAGGACCGAGAAGCCTCAAACAGGACAACTACAACTCTATCTATTGTTAGGAAAATATTCGCTCCACTTTGTTAGGTCTCCTTTTAGAGGAGTGCAAATATTGATTTCTTTTATTAGGGTAATCAGTTACTCTATTTCATTATATCAACTTGAATTTTAAGAGTCGTAGATAATGATCATATCTTGATTCTCAGACTGGAAGGTTGTGGGAGGTTATGATCAGACCAGGAAACCCACAAAACTTCCCCTCATTAGAGGGAACGAAGAGGTATAGATTGAATTTTATGCAGGATGGGGGATTTGTTTTGCCATGCCGTATAGCCTGGGGTATAACGGCGCGACCTTGGGTAACCGATCTGACACCGTAGTTTCGACGCTTTTAGCGTGGCTGGAGCGAGGGTGTTCTAGACGGGAGGTCCTGTAAGATTGGCATGTAGGCAGAGATTGCCCAGTTATTCTAGACGAAGTGTTTCCGTCTACTGAATTTTTTTTTGGTACCAGTTTGATTCCCCATAGCTAGCGGAAGTTTCTTCTAATAAAGGATTCGCCCTGCCATACGTTTTGTTGGAATGAATTCGAGTATAAGACCGATTCGAGAGGCAAAATAAGTAATTATTAGGACCTTCAACGAGTTTAAACTCGTTTCATGATAGGATAAGATTTTAAAGTATTAGTTAACTATAAGGACCGCGAACGAGACGCCAGAACGAGCCAATGAGTCAGAGTTTTAGAAGTGTTGTATTGAGGACAGTAGAATTAAGAGCAGTTATACAGGGAGTAGAATTCTGAAGGAATTTGTAAAAGAACCAAAATTTCAGATTGATAAAATTCAAATTTATAAGATGTAGATTTGTAGGATTCAGGTCAATGAATAGAGGGTATATTAGTAGATGAAAGTAATATGAATTTCTTGGAAGGGGGAGGTAGCTGAACTGTACACACCCCAGAGACAAGGTAAACGGAGTCACAAACAAAATGGGAGAAGTTGATTAGTTTCTCTGTCAAACAGAGACCTTTCTTCATACGGTTGTCACCCTAGATTTAAATGGACTGTGTAGTTTAATAGAGGTCTGGGATATATTCCATTTGACCAAGATTCTAAATGACGTACCCATCTGAGTTGAGAGTATTGTAACAGAGGAATCTAACACATAAGAGAAAACACACCCTCCAGTAGGATCGGGATAGACGAATATTACCCAGTGACCAACTCGTGATTCCAGACTGAATAAGATTGAAAAACTTAACTGAGATACTAAACCTTGAACCTTCAGCGCACAAATATATATAATGTGTTTTCATTTTCTAATTGAATATGTTATTATTTTATATCATATATATTATATTATAATCATATGCTATTCATTTCAACTATTTTATTTCCTTTGATATTCATGATATTAGTAATATTTACCGGCCATGTTGCGATTTTTTTTAACATGTTGTCATGGCTTATTCTTCCCTTAAGGCATGATCTATTTTATCCTTATTGTCTTTTATCCGCCTTACTTGTATAAGTATATATATTTTGTCATCATATATAATTTTGTAGTAGTTTTCTTTATCATCTATCATGGGATGATTTTTATCATATTTAATCACTATCTGCATGATACGTGTTTTCTTCAATATATATATTATACCCATCATATAACATGGAAGGATTCATTTTATCATTACATATTTCGTGCCTTATTTAATAATTACTTTCACAATTTGTTTTCTGTAACCTTTTTTTTTTTTATTTAGCAAAAGTCATCATGTCATAGGCTAATCATTATGTATCAAGATATTTCTTTCAGCTAACTATAATTATCCTTTCCTTTGATTGTATATGTATAACTATACCACACGAATGTCTTGATTGGTACTTAAATAAAGATGCTGGCATGTTTTAGGAGTTGGACTAGTCAGTTATTTCTAAACGACTCCTTGGCGCCCAAATTTTTATATATAATATGTAATAGGGAAATGTTCTAACTGTATTGTTAGCAGAAAGAAGGTAGCAATGAATCCAGCACCACAAGAGGCAAGGATGGGGTTGAGAGGACTTACCACAAGGAGGGTCTACTCCTCAAGGCCAAAGAAGAAAGTGGAAGGGTGGTATATATACCCATGAATGGTAAGACAGTGACCTTGCTTACTTCCATACATATGATATGACTGTCCCCCATGAACTATTTTGATAACAGTGTTCTGACAGAATAATAGCACATAAAAACCCCTTTGCCAGGATGCGCAATGCCCACTAATGTTCGGAATAATAAACATCTAGAATGGCATACCATCATTTTGACTAGCCTTACCTTCCCTATAGGTTTCGGTACATCTGGCTTCACCTAGTAATGGAAAATGCATTTTGCTAGAAATGGGCCTGCTTTCATAGTAACTGATGAAAGGCAGATGAATAATGAATAGCACAAACGCATTTGTCCATTACTTGGCAGGGGGAGGATTGTTGGGGCACGTTTTTTTGTAACCATACCCCAACAGAAGGCGTATGTATGATCAAATCAAATGGATACATGGCTTCCCTCCCACATAGACTTACAGACCATTTTTTTTTGCCCAGAAACTTAGACACTTGGTGACACCAGACTTCCATGCCGAAAGCTGATGCCTGGTAAAGAAGAAGACATCCAGAGACATCCGAGCTGGAAACTGTTGTTTCATATGTACATATATTCCCCTCACCAAAAATTTAGGTAAAGGTGACCAGAAAAAAAAAAAAAAGGGAGAAAAATGGAGAAGGAAGATCTCTAAAGACTGAAACTTATAAAATATCCTTCCAGAGAAAGGAAAGCATCACATTACAGTCCAGGTAAAAAGGGCCTGGGTCAATTTTAGCCAAGACGGGGGGGCGATATATATACCATCCCGAGAAAAAGGGAGGATTGTATTCCAACCCATGTGGAGAGAGGGGGGGCTGGCGTCTGAAATTTTACACGATCGCTGTAGTTGTTTCCCTCTTTAGATTTTTTTGTTTTGGTAATACTATATGTTCTATTTTGAAGGGGAGAGGCCTGGGGCGTCTATGAAATTGATACTGGAGCCGTTGGCCATTTTGATTGGTGTTTCTTTCGGCGAATGAAAATGGAGAATGAGATGATATAAAAGAAGGTTCTTTGCCAAAAGGCGAGGAAGATTCGATCGGAGTCGCTCAGTGAGAAGGACGATTTTTAGACGGGCCTGAGACGTAGAGGAGACCAGACATTGCCGCCGCTTTCGAGAGAAGGTAAGCCCCTTGCCATTATGGCTTAGCCCCCCTTTTTATTTTTTATTTTTCGAACAGAAGCTAATCTATTTAGATTCTGAATGGGCCCTAAAGGGCTTTAAGTGACTTAAAAGGAGTGTTAGGGTTCGTATATTTTGTCCCGCTAGAATAGATGGAGATCTAGGTTTCCCCCCCCTTTTGTGTAGTAGCCAACCTAGATTTCGCATGGGCCTTAAAGGGTTATAAAGTAACTTCAGGTCACCTCTATCTAAATTTTACTATGTAAATAGCATATCTCGTCAGTATAGACATGTTCCCAAATTTTAAGATATTTTAAATAAATGTCTAGAGAAATTTTCTTGTTTCTTCTGTTACCTATTTCATACATAATTTGCCTTATGGTGCTATTCTACTGTTTAAATGAAATGTTGTATGTTTCTTACCTATTTGAAGGGAATGTTACTAATAATCAAGTCTCCCATAAATTACCGGCCACATACATTGCCGCGAGTGTCTGTGTTTCAGTGTTTTATAGATTGCCCAATTTAATAACGATTTCATGGGTTGTCTGATAATATTGTATAATAGTGTCGCGGCTGTTTCCATCTTTAGACCATTGTTCTGACAATATTATATGCTCGATCCTTGCTTTAGCTCAACTCTTAATCAATTACAGAGTTTTTCCCCCCTTTTCTTTTTTATTTATTTTATTTATCCTGTTTGCATAAATTGCATTACATGTGATGATGTAAAGACATATGCCGATAGTGCATCACTGACAGCTGTGCTGCTATTATACAACATTAAGGTCTTGCTGTGGGTTATATACATGGGGTTGTTGGCCTAAATTGCTATATATATATATATATACTTAAGTAAGGAAACTTTTAATAAGATACATCGTGTATCCTCCCTTTTCAACTATCCAAACCGGGGAACCCATCAGTTTCTAGCAAATAAAATTTTTGAAATAACTTTTCGCTTTAAAATAATCAAGATAAATATTCTAATTTATCTGTTATAATTCAACAATCTGCTCTAAATATTATCATGATGATACGATGATTTTGTAATGTAGAAAATTAGGAAAGACAAAATTCAGGATGACACGGCACACAGGGACCGGGAAAAAATGTTCACTTTATCGAGAGATTAAAATTTACGATTTTCAAATTATCAAAATATATCTTTTTTATATATATATAAGTTTATAGAGAATTGTTTTAACAAATGTTCATTAGACAAACCTTTACTCGGGGAAAACCCGAATACGTCCGCTAGTTTATTATAAAGTGTATTCACCTTTTAGTTCTCCAATAAAATTATATACAAGAGGTATTTATAGGGAGAGAGAGAGTCAGATAATATAACAACCTATCCTAAGATAAAATAATAATAATTAGTAGGCAGACACCGAGGCGTCCGTTTTGCCGATATAAGATTCCTAGAACCCCTCACACCTGTGGTCGTCAGTGTTGAAATCAAACGTTTAGAAAAAGTCAACCACAAACGCGTTTCTGGCTGTTGGCCCTCGTCAGCGTTGTGTAGGATGTACCTCTACGGCCAAAATAAGGGCACAAAGATGGACAAAGTTTGTCATCATATATGATTAACAAACCCTTGTTTCTGTTTTGTGAATCAGTTTTCAAAAATAAAATATATTATAATTAAAATAAATTTATAAATTACTAGCGGACGTACCCGGCTTCGCCCGGGTTTTACCCGAGTAAAAGTTTGTCTAACGAATCTCTCGATAAAGTGAACATTTTTTCCCAGTCCCTTGAAAAATACTCGATAAGTTGAATAAAATCAATATTAATTGGTTCCCTCGGTAATTGGAAGTTAAAGGAATAGTATCTTGCCTTGGAATTGTATCATTATTCTTGTCTCAAATAAATTGCCGTGTCATCCAAATTTTGTCTTTCCTAATTTTCTACATTACAAAATCATCGTATCATCATGATAATATTTAGAGCAGATTGTTGAATTATAACAGATAAATTAGAATATTTATCTTGATTATTTCTAGGCGAAAAGTTATTTCAAAAATTTTATTTGCTAGAAACCTTCCCAGTACTATACTAAATAACTTCCCAAAGTTTCATGGCGATCCAATGAGTGGTTTGGTCAGGCATAAAGGACAAACAAACAAACAAACAGACACACACACATACATTCATTTTTATATATATAGATTTCTTCATCCCAATATTATGAAATATGCCAGTAGAAAAATATTCCCAATCCTCTTACAAATATTCAATAAATGTGTGGATAAGTTCAAAATATTTTCCTGACTATTGGAAAAATTCCAGTGTGAAAATAATTCCAAAACCAGACAAAACAAATTTCAAAAATTGTTATACACTTGCATTCTTGGCAACAGATCATTGATCATACAATATGAATACTTGTATCAATAGTATGCACATAAAATTGTGCATTGATATGCAAATTAGCATTGATGCTGCAACATTGGTATGCATTGACTCCAGGACAGGCAGAACCACAATTATGAAGAGAACCTTCAAAATACTATGGAAAATTAAACGTTAAATAAGTAAAACATAGCTATCAAGCGGTGGGATCAAGGAAGACTCCAGGTTAAAGGTTATTTTTGGGAAATGTGGAATTGGGGAAAATAAAGCGATGCTAGTTGTCACAGGTGAAGGCCAAGTCTGATTGGAAGGAACTGGTTTGATGAATTATGTATCAAAGCGAATATTGTGCAAAACATATCATATGATGATGAGACGATATGTAAAAATTTTGCATCTATTTTTGATGAGAAAATTAATGACTTTAAGAGACCTCTCTTGCAATTAGGTGTGAAATTGAATTATAAACATATATTCTTGATGGCAAGACCAGTGCCCTTCGCAATTAAGATGACTATCGAAGATTAGTTTGAGTGACTGGTGGGTGTTGGCACGCTGAAGTCGATTCCACATTCAAGATATATCACGCCAGTAATATCCATAATGAAGAAGTCAGAGAAGGTAAGAATATAAGGGGACTGTAAGAGAAGAGTTAACCCAATTTTGAATTCAGATTCATATCCAATGCTATTCATATCCTGCTGCAATGATGTCTTAAGTACATTAGCTGGCATTAGAATATTTGCATCGCTAGCTTTAATAGATTATCACAAACAACTTAAGTTATAAGAAGAATCGGAAAAAGTGTTGACGATAACCCGCACAAATAACTGTATAAAATCACTAAATTACCATTTAGGATCAGTGTAGCGCCAAGAATATTTCAGCACAGAATGGATACAATGCTCGCAGGTGTTGAGGTAGTCATCGCTTACTTAGATAAGCCACCGCCCATCCAAGATAGAGAGTGGAACTTAGGGATAGACCCTGACGCAATATTCGGCGTCCTATTTAACTCAAAGACTATGAATTAATTGTCTTAGAGGAGAGAAGTGGTTTGTATTATCATTCTTGGCAACAGTATATTATTGTCATTTATAATGTTTCCTCAGCTGTGAGTGAGCAGGGTCGACAGGTGGCCGCCTCCCTCCCCGTGGTCCCTACTGGACACAGTAGATAGTTTTCTATTTTGCTGTGACTAAAGGCCACCAGTATAGAAATCCTTCCAGACTCGTCATCTGGGAGGTGATTTTTCCAGGTACAATGTCCAAGCACTAGCTTGAATACAGTTACTTGGCTTATGAGTGGAACAAGATAGCAGCAAAGGGCATGCTTCGCATTGTGGACTGAAAGGTCTGGGTGGCCATCTGCTTCAGGGGTGTCATTTATAATGTTATAATCTGGTGAAACCTTTTTTCAGACTTCAGTCTAGGTAGCCCACTATCCAGATGGTGTCGTTTATTTTCTTTATTATCATAATCAAACATGTATATTTATGTTTTAACCATTGATGTATAACATATCCAGGCTTTCTGCACTCCAAAAACCTGGGTTATAAATATCTGTATAACTTATAATTTAGTCCTAATAAAAATCTCGAATCAGATATATTACCTACTGGTCTTTTATAATTCCTACACGCCATCGAAGATATAACTGTTGGAAAAGAAGGAGTTCGAAGCAGCCAATGGGAGGCCGACGGAGGGGGCTACGGGGATGCAGCGGCTAAAATGAGAAAACAATAACAGAAGAACCTGTAAACAACTTTCGAACACGAGAATTTGCCCTGATCTCCGATTCTTTTAGTGTAAATATTTAAAAATATAATTAATTAAAAACTACTTTACTTATTTTCTTAATTTATAATAAATATAATTTTCCCTCCTGTTTTCGTCTAATATTTTAATAGTGCTATAAGCAGCGACACCTTAATTTTGAACGTTCAACTCCGCCGACCAAGAATAGAGGTGATCGACTACCTCTGTAGAACTTAGATCGTCGTCACAACACAGAGGGGGGTGAAATCGCAATATTTTTGGCATCCCAGCCGGGACTGTTGAAGGTAAATTCTAGAAGAAAAAAAATCATTTTAAGCTGACCATTTTGGAACTCGCTAGCTAACCCTACTTGCCGCTTTGTTTACATGATGGTGGAAGAATTAATTCTACGTTTAAAGAAGAAGCGTGCTATTAACAGATCATATTTAACGAAAACATGCAATAAGATTGAAAGTGGACTTGACACGCTAATTAGAATTGATCTTGAAGAATTATTAGAACAATTGAATGAATCATTAACGAACTTAAATTAGTGGATCACGAAATAGAAACGCTTCTTGAAACTGACGATTTAGAGAGGGAATTACAGGGCGTAGAGGAATATCGAGAGAAATATATTACTTGGAGATTTAGGGCAAATAAAAAGATTCGCCAATCAGATTTTCATGGCGAAAATATACCGAATTCGAACTCACGAATAGATGAAAATGAAATGAGACATTATGTACCTTCCTGCACGACTGTGAAACTTCCGAAATTGATGATATCGAAATTTTATGGAAACTTTAGTGAATGGCTGACGTTCTGGAATTCTTTTGATGCAGCTATACACCAGAATAACTCACTGAACCCGATCGATAAATTTAACTATCTGAAGTCACATCTCGGCGGAACTGCACTAAACACAGTCGAAGGTTTCGCTTTATCTGCGGACAATTACGAAAAAGCTATAAAATTGATTAAATACAGATTTGTGAGAGAAGACATTTTGATTAGCCGACATATGAACAATTTGTTGTCAATGAGACCACTCAAAACGTCAAGCGATGTAAGAACCTTCTGCGAACTTTTTGACAACCTTTCTGTTCAAATAAGAAGTCTCGAGTCACTAAACGTGTCCATTAATGTTTACGGACAACTGTTGTGCCCGATAATAATAAAGCTTCTACCTGCAGACCTTAATTTGGAATTGAACAAAGAACTCCCGACAGATTACGTAATTAATGACTTGATTACCTTTCTAGAAAGACAATTAACTGCACGGGAGAGGAGTTTTAGAAACGAAATCGGTACCGGGAATGAATCAACTTCTAAACCTAATTTAGTAAACAAACATCCAAAGACAAGATTCTACAATGAAAAACCAATTGCGACAGGTTCAGAACTTTTGAATTCAGTTCACAAATCGAATGAATGCGTATTTTGTGGTAAAGACAACCATGGAAGCCCTAAGTAGGGCCTCCAATCCCGGAGCCAAATAATTATCCCGAAATCCCGGGATTCTGCTCGAAAAATCCCGGGATTACTGGTTTGTGCATGAAAACCAGCGCAAAAATATATTTTTCTTATCTAGCATTTTGGTAATCAAACAGTTGATGAGATAGCACACTTTTATAATAACGAAAAGATTCAAAAAGGATAAGTTTCTTTATTATATATAGCACACTTTTGACGTTTTGTTTATACACCTGCATTTCGGGTCTTTTTTTTTCTGAGAGATTTGAAATTATTTTCATGCACTAATAACGAAGGGTTATTCTGCAAGATCTTTCCAAAATGGCAGCCTCTAGAATGAGAGTATGCAGCAGTATACATGGAGGGGGCCCCAGTTTTTGTTGACATGCAAATAGTGGCTTCTTAGATAGTAGCGGCATCCCTTTATTTTTGTGGCGGACCTGCGTGTAACATGGACCCGCCACTAACCTCTTATCTGGGCTCCAAATTGTTTTATATACATTTTTTAAATCTATGTTTATACTCTCCATCCTGTACTCTGTATGCATGGGTCATCATTAACGCACTGCTCTGCTGTTCATTTTGTGAAACCCTCGCTAGCTTTTTTGTCATTTAATTTAAATTAAATTTATTTAATGTCATTTCATTAAACGCTTCGTCACTATCAAGCATCAGCCTAAAGTAGTTTTCAACTTATACGAACATAAAACAAAGTGCATTGCAAAGTAATCGTAATTACAAGGTAATGTATTACTTTGAATGGATTACTGCCCAACACTGCATTAGGAGATGTGGTCTAAGAGTTCCAAGAACAGTAATTTTTTTCCAGATGTGTGTACAGTAATTGACAGATAATTTCAAACTGTCATCCAAAAGCAATTATTTAGTTCATAAGCAGGCGCAAAATATATGGCTTTCAGGTTGTTTTCATCGAAGTAAGTGCCACGTCATTGGCACTATATAAAATAAAAAAATTAAAAATATAACGAACGAAACGATACACCTCTTGGTGTAGAAAGACGAAAATGTTTTTCAATCCCGGGATATCCCGGGATTGAGAAAAAAGCAATCCCGAATCCCGGGATTGAAAATATGTACCGGGATTGGAGGCCCTAGCCCTAAGTGTGACTTTGCAGCTAATATGAGTTTAAACGAAAAGATATCACTCATGAGGAAAAAAGGCGTTTGTTATAAATGTCTTCGGCCTTCTCATTTAAGTAAATTTTTCAGAAATGTAGTCCGTTGTTCGATCTGCAACATGTCTTCCCACCTGGATGTCATGTGCACAAAACTGATTTTAGATAGAGGTGGATCTTCCAAGTCTCCAACGGTGCAAGATGAAACTCTCGCCAACTTATCAACCTCCCCAGACGTCTTGTTGCCTACTTTGAGAGTGACCCTCAAAGGGAACAGAACGGAGAAGACTGCACGGGCTATAATAGACACCGGATCCCAAAGATCATATATTTTACATAGCACAGCAATGGAAATGGAATACGAACAATCAAGGAGAGAGTTCTTCCGGCATTCCTTGTTTGGAGAATCGAGTACCAACGTAGTTGAACATGAGGTCTACACCATTCATTTATTGGACATCAATAATTCCTATAGCTGTGAGTTTGAAGCACTAGGTCAACCCCTTATCTGTGGTGGCATACCTCCGGTGTGTCCTAGATCATTTTTAGAAGGGAGTGAAGAACTCGACGTGTCTGATTTGATGAGACCTATAGAAGTCCTTATAGGGGCGGACATCGCCGGGAGATTGCTAACCGATGCTCAGAGAAGAATCTCATCTGGATTGGTGGCAATCCGTACCAAACTAGGATGGACTGTGATGGGAAAGATTCCTCCAACGGAGGTGAGAGATGACACCAGCTCCCTTTGCGTGACCACACTTCTATCTTTGGATCTAGAAAACTTGTGGAAATTAGATGCAATTGGAGTCTCTGACGCGGAGGTTGAGAAGAAGAATCAGTCGTTACAAGCTGAAATGGAGGAACATTTCGCCCACACCACGACGCGAGATATTGAGGAGCGCTATGAGGTAGCTCTACCCTGGGTGCAAGACAAGGAAAGGATTCCTTCGAATAGAGACCTAGCCGAAAACCAACTAAGTTCTGTAAGAAGAAAACTTGAAGAAGTTGGAGACATGAATGAGTATGGACAAATCTGTGAAGAATGGATGAATCAGGGGACAATCGAGTATTATAATTATATTCTCACAATGAGAACACGAGTAGCTCCACTGAAGAAACTCACCATCCCAAGATTGGAGCTTTTGGCTTGTCTGATTGGAGCTCGTTTGGCAGCTAACGTCATACAAGATCTGGAATTTGAGGAAATTCCAGGATTTTATTGGACCGATTCGACCAATGCTCTCTGTTGGATCCAAAGAGAAGACAACTGGGCAGCCTTTGTGATGAACCGTGTTAAGGAAATTCATAATCGAGTATGCCAGAGAGAATAAACTAGATGGTGTACACTACCTGCCACATCGACCAGTGTATAAAAGGAACAGTCAAACTTCTAGAATACGGCCAGTATTCAATGCGTCGGCCCGGAAGAGAGGTAAACTTTCCCTGAATGACTGTCTGGATAAGGGACCCAATTTGATAGAAATTATACCAAGACTTTTAAATAAATTCCGGAAATATGAAGTTGGTGTCTCTTCCGATATTGAGAAAGCATTTTTACAAATTGGAATAAAAGAAGAAGACCGAGATTATTTACGATTCCTGTGTCACACAGAAGACGGAAGATTGATCACGTATCGACATAAAAGGGTTGTTTTTGGAATTACCACTAGTCCGTATCTTTTAAAAGCTACCTTATCTCTCCACTTAGATAAGGCTCCTGCACATTTGAAAATCACAGCTGAATAGTTGAAATCATCCTTTTATGTTGACAATTGTTTAGCCAGTTTTCAGAATGTTGAAGAAACGGAGAAATTCGTGATAGAATCTACTGAACTGCTCTCTACAGCTTGTTTCAATCTCCGAGATTGGGTGAGCAACGTTACAGACTTTTCTCTTATGAACCAACTGAATAAGGAAGTGAACATTTTAGGAATAACATGGAATACTGATAGAGACACACTGACAATTGGTTTGGAAGATTTTGAATTAATTGGACCAACCACCAAGAGAAAAGTACTTTCAATAGCGAGCAAGATATTTGATCCATTAGGAGTTGCTTGTCCTGTGACTTTAATTCTCAAGCTGATATTACAGGAAACTTGGATACAGAAGTTGACATGGGACGAAGTCCTACCTGGATGTTTAGTACAAAGATTTTGGAAGTGGTTTAGCAAACTGAAACACTTGCCTAACATAGAAATTCCTAGATGGCTTTGTTTTAAGGACTCCTATGTAGAGAAAACCACTATCCACATCTTTTGCGACGCCAGTCAGTTTGCCTATGCAACCTGTATTTTCCTCCGCATTGAAAAGGAAGATAGAGTGGACATCCAATTGATACAGGCTCGAACACGAGTAGCTCCACTGAAGAAACTCACCATCCCAAGATTGGAGCTTTTGGCTTGTCTGATTGGAGCTCGTTTGGCAGCTAACGTCATACAAGATCTGGAATTTGAGGAAATTCCAAGATTTTATTGGACCGATTCGACCAATGCTCTCTGTTGGATCCAAAGGGAAGACAACTGGGCAGTCTTTGTGATGAACCTTGTTAAGGAAATTCATAATCTTAGCTCCCCCGAATCTTGGTGCCACATACCAGGCCGATTAAACCCGGCAGACCTCCCATCTCGGGGATGTTCAGCAGAAACACTTATGGAGACAAGATGGTGGGAGGGATCTGCATGGTTAAAGGTATCTCAAGAAGAGTGGCCCAAATCAACCATTATCCCTGATTTGAAGATTGTTTATTCTGAAAGGCGCAAGACCATCCTGAACACCTTGTGTACGACAAGAGAAAATTAAAATTTATTTGCACGTATTCCAATTTTTTGAGAATAGTACGAATCACCGCCTGGATATACAGATTCTTCAACAACGCCAAGATTGATAGAAGAAAGATAATTTCAGAAGATCTCAGTACAGAAGAAATCACTAAGTCAGAAATAATACTGATGAGACTTATCCAGAGAGAATCGTTTTCAGGGCATGAAGATAAGAAACTACAAGGCTTTAAGTTGCTATTAGACTCTTCAGGGATTTTGAGAATAAAAACTAAAATTTGCAGAAGAGAAGATTTCGCTAATTTTAGAATGCCCATTTTATTGCCCTCAGATCACTTCTTGGTCTCTTTGCTCATCAGGTGGAACCATGAAACCCACGGGCACGCCGGTCTACAAACACTCCTCGGTATTCCGAGAGAAAACTATTGGATACTAAGATCCAGGAAAACTTCAAGAAGATCATCAATCAATGCATTCGCTGTAAACGATTCACCGCGACACCAGCTACCGTTGAATCAACATCATTACCAGAAGACAGAGTACGAGATGCTGCAGTTTTCGAAATAGTAGGAGTTGATCTAACTGGACATCTTATCTTAAAGAATAAGAAGAAATCATGGATTGTCATCTTCACATGCGCAGTGTATAGAGGAGTTCATCTGGAACTTGTGACATCTTTGCCTATGGAAGCCTTCCTCCAAGCTTTCCGCCGATTTATTGCTCGAAGAGGCCGCCCATTGATTGTGTATTCGGATAACGACTAATTTCCGAGGCATGACTAATACTTTAAAGAAGATTGATTTTTCGAGATTAAAAAGTGATCCCACATTGTAAAACATCACCTGGAAATTCGTACCGCCTGGTGCTCCTTGGTGGGGTGGATGGTGGGAGCGTTTGATAGGAATGATGAAACAATTGCTTTTTAGAATTCTCGGTTAAACCTCCTTGGGATATGAAGAACTGTCCACGGTAATGTGTGACGTCGAAAGCTTGATGAACACACGCCCTCTGACCTACCTAACTGAAGAAAGTGAGGATCTCGTTCCATTGACACCTTCGTTGTTCTTACATGAGGTCAGAGAGGTTGGCGTTCCAGCCGTGGACTTGATTGATAACCAGACCCTTTCCCGCAAATATCAATATATCAAACGTGTACGAGAAGATCTTAGAGAACGATTTCGTATCGAATATTTTGGATTCCTGAGACAAGAAACGAGACGCCTGAAAACCACCATACCATTCAAGGTGGGAGACATGGTGCTCATTGGACAAGAGAATTTAAAGAAACTACACTGGCCGTTAGCCAGAATAATCCAACTCTATCCAGGAAAAGACGGACTTGTGAGGGTTGCGAAAGTGAAAACTTCATCAGGTGATAAAATACGACCTAATCAAAAACTCTACAATTTAGAGATAACTCCCGAGATAAGATGTCGAGACCCTCTAACGGAGCGATCTCCCACACAAGAAGTTCGATTGACAACTGAAGAGGACCCTTTGATTTCACAACAAGAGCAACATCACATTGAAACCCCGAATGTTGTGTCAAGTTACTGACGGTCCATCAAGAGACCCAACCGATTGGATCTACTGATCTTTTCCTTTACATGTTTGAGTTGTCGAGGCGCCAACTCAAAGGTGGGAGAAATGTTGGAAAAGAAGGAGTTCGAAACAACCAATGGGAGGACGGAGGGGGCTACGGGGATGCAGCGGCTAAAATTGCCCTGATCTCCGATTCTTTTAGAGTAAATATTTAAATATATAATTAATTAAAAACTACTTTACTTATTTTCTTAATTTATAATAAATATAATTTTCCCTCCTGTTTTCGTCTAATATTTTAATAGTGCTATAAGCAGCGACACCTTAATTTTGTGAACCTTCAACCCCGTCGACCAAGAATAGAGGTGATCGACTACCTCTATAGAACTTAGATCGTCGTCACAACACAGAGTGACGGTGAAATCGCAATAATAACATTGACAGTGCAAAAAAATGTCCCTAATCCTCTTAAAATGTTCAATAAATGTATGGGTAAGTCTAGGATATTTCCCTGACTATTGGAAAAATTAACATATTAAAATAATTCCAAAACCATTGTGGTGTGTCGATTTATTAGTCCAGCGATGGCCCAGAAAGTATTTCAAAGTTAATGTTTTATTGGTATTACTTATTAGCTACATTTTTAGAGGAAGACAAAAAGGACAACACCCTAGAATGTCTATTCTGGTTCTCATTGACTTCCGCTGATCTGCTGCGCCGCGCAGCTGTGGTCATCTCCTATTTCATGGCCCCGCTTGTATGTTTGCCGAAGGCATGGTCCGTCATCCCAGCAGGCTGGAAGGAAGTCTCTCGGCCTTTACACCATATAAACAAATTACAGTAAGAGTTAGACCAATATTGTGAAGAAATGTCGGGTAGTCGTTTCACAAAACACTGTGCGAGTTCGGTAGAAGAATTCGCAGTGGTGATTCTTTTGTGGGCTGTTGCAAGGATTTTGTAAGAGAATCAGAGGCTGGATCTCAAAACTATTGTTTAATTAACAATAATAATATATTAAGATGACAAGGAACAAAAAGAGTCACAAAAGGCAAGCGCAGTAGCAAGAAGAAAACCAAAACTTAAACTACAGTATAGACAGTGTGGCGCCAGGTCACGTGATGTTTGGTAGGAAGGTGTCGTTGCCAACACTCCCACCTAACAAGCACTTTGTTGTTTCAAACAGTCCAAGTTGGCTTCTTAGTCTTCTATACCTTTCTGGAGGTAGAGCTTTCGTAAATATGTCTGCAGCTTGATCATTGGAGCAGACATAAAGAAGGTCAACTGCATGTTTTTGAAAAAGATCTCTGATAAAGTGATACGAAATATCAATATATTTAGTTCTCTTGTGGTATTCTGGGTTGTGAACAAGTCTTATGCAACTTTGATTTTCGCAAAAAATTGTTGTAGGCTTTACTTGTTCTTGATGTAGCTCGCGTAGAAGTTGTCTCAGCCAAATTGCTTCTTTCGTTGCTTTGGAAGCCGCAATATATTCAGATTCTGTTGTTGACAGATACACACAATTCTGTTTTTGACTTCACCAAGAAATAGGTCCATTATTCAACATGAACACATATCCGGTGGTTGATTTTCTTGTGTCTAGGTCTCCAGCAAAATCAGCATCGGAAAAACCTATCAGAGATGTAGTGCAGGAACTCCCACCAAAACAAATACCGATGTTTTTCGTAGCTTTTAAGTATCGAAATATTTTCTTTACTGCGGTCCAATGTGAAGGTCCTGGGTTGTTAATAAATTGGCTAACCCTGCTGACTGCGTAGGCAATATCAGGTCTAGTTCCAGTCATAAGGTACATTAAGCTACCAATTGTCTGTCTGTATGGAAGTGTCACATAAGTCCATGTTTGATTTTTCATCAAGGAATTGAATTCATCGTCCATAGCTAGTTTCCACTTTTTTGAGTTTTATCCTACAATTGCATCTTCATAGTTCAATGGTTCTTGTTCATGGACATAACAAGCATATGAAATAGCTCTTGTACAGTTGGTTGATGATTGTTCCTTTTCTCTGATTCTATTCCTGAGAGGGTATCGACATGATTCTTCTGGTTTGGAACTGGTATTTGTGCTATCAACACTTTCTTCACTATATAGTTACTTGCTCTTGTTGGTTATCCTGAATATTTTCTGATGTATTAGCTTCAGTAAATATTACATCTCTGCTTATGATAATTTTTCTATATTTTTTTTTAGTTTCAGTATATCCAACAAAAAATGTACGAATACTCTTTTTGTCTAATTTCTTTCTGTTATCTTTTGGTATATGCACATAAGCGTTACATCCAAAAGTTTTCAAATGTAAGATGGAGGGTTTTCTCTTGTACCATATTTCATAAGGTGTAGAATTTCCCAATACTTTAGTAGTACATCTATTTAAGAGATAGACTGCTGTGTTTACGGCTTCAGCCCACAGTTCAAGCGGCATTTTTCTTCCATGTAACAAGCATCTAGCTGATTCAACTATTGTTCTGTTATCTCTTTCAGAAATTCCATTCTGTTCTGGGGTATATGGAGCAGTGAGTTCATGAACAATTCCTAGAGATTTTAGATAATCAGAAAAATTCTTATTTGAGAATTCTGTGCCATTATCTGTTCTGAATCTTTTTATTTTATTTCCAGTTTCAGTCCTAACTCTTTTTACAAATTCTTTAAATTTCTCAAGTACATCTGATTTATGCCTAATGAAGTAGGCCACTCTAAATCTTGAAAAATCATCCTTGAATGATACAAAATATAATGATCCACCTGGTGATCTTTTACTCATTGGTCCACAAACATCTGAATAGATCAGCTCTCCTGGATAGATCGAATTTGGACTTGTTGACGCGTGAAAAACTTTTCTATTTTGTTTTCCATAGATGCATGCTTCACATAGTAAAGAATCAGGCTTTTCTCTAATTTTAATGTTTTCTTCAAAAACATTATTTTCAAACATTTGGGTTAATTTTATAGGATTTACATGACCCATTCTTTGATGCCATATATCTAGACTTAACTGAGCAACATGAGTTTGTGAAGATTGCTTTGCTTTAATAAAAATTCTATAAAGATTTGAATTGTCCTTTATTCCAGTAACTAGCACTTTCGAATTTTTTGTCAATTTTATCTGATTTCCTTTACAAATGAGCGTCAAACCATGTTTTGTTGCAGTAGATATTGAAAAAAGATTGGTCTCCAATTCAGGTATATAGAGAACATCCAAAAGAGTTGCATTAATTTCCTGACTATCAACATAAGAGAGAATATCAATATTTCCCTTACCTTTTGCATAGATCTTCTTTCCATCTCCAAGGCACACAGGATGAACACCTTCTGGTATTTATTCGAACGTAGAGAACCATTCTCTTCTGAAAGTCATGTGATCCGTTGCTCCAGAATCTGCAATCCAGGAATCCTTTGTTTCAGCGAGGAATGCACTTGTCTCAGCTGAAAAGCACAGCTATCATCTCTGGCTGGAGAACTTTGCTGTTGTCCTTTTTGTTCTTCCTTTCTTTTATAGCATTCTTTCCACCGATGTCCTTTCTTCTTGCAATATCCACAGTGTGTGTTCTTCTTTTTATCTTTAATGGATTGTTGATGCTGCTGTTGTTTGTTGGAAGCTGTTGAATTTCTGTTGAACTTTGAAAAAGTCATCAAGGCATTATCTGGTTTAAAATTTCCTGAAAAATCCCAATGATCCTGTAAGCTTTCTTCTTTCTCAGTAATCTTGCCGTCAAGTTTTCTAGAGTCTTTTCTTCTGATGAAACTGAATCCCACGCTGTTATGAAATTCTTGTATTTATCAGGCAAGCTGCAAATTATCTTTGTAATTAGGGTAACATCAGAGATTGGCTCACCTAGATCTTTCATTTGTTGTGCCTGAGTTTCAACTTTGGAAATGTGAGAAGCAATGTCATCATTTGGATTCATTTTATATTCGAAAAATCTTTGTTGCAGCAAATATTTGTTTGTTTCAGATTTCAGTTCATATATTATTGATAATTTCTTCCACATTTCTGCTGAAGTCTGGCAATTAACAATCTGTTGAAGATATTTAAACTCTAGAGCAGTAGTGATCTGCATTTTGGATTTTGCATCTTTCTTTTTCCATTCAGAGAATTTTGCAATATCCTCTATTTCAGGTTTTACTTCAGAGCCATCAGTTATACTGAGAAGATCTTTTGCTTCTAGAATAATCTTCATTTGAAATTTCTATAGATGAAAATTATCGCCGTTGAATTTTTGAATTTGTGGAAGTTCAGTTGTCATCTTGAGTAAGCAAACGAATTTCAGCTTAGATAAACAAAAATATTTGATACCAACCAAGCTCTGCTGCCATGTAAGAGAATCAGAGGCTGGATCTCAAAAGTATTGTTTAATTAAAAATCATATTATATTAAGATGACAAGGAACAAAAAGAGTCACAAAAGGCAAGCGCAGTAGCAGGAAGAAAACCAAAACTTAAACTACAGTATAGACAGTGTGGCGCCAGGTCACGTGATGTCTGGTAGGAAGGTGTCGTTGCCAGGCAACAGCCGATGTGCGAAGTTACTCTCCAACAGATTTAAATAAGATCACTGAATAGCAGAGAAGGAGAGGGTAAAAGTCTCCTTCTAACTAACTTTATTTAATACGTCTTAAGAGGACAGAGGAAAACACCCAACTGGTCGGTAGCAGACCAAGCCGTGTTCTAGTCCTTTGTTAGCGGCTGGCGCCACCGGGGCTTGTTTGTTTACTGTCACCCAAGCCGTCCGGACGCCATTATTCCACATACTCCCACCTGTTTTTCTCTAGGCACACAGAAAAACAATAATAATCGTCCAATCGGTTGGGTATACAAACGGTTCTTCCCGATCTAGTCTGTATTTTTGCAGTTTTCTTTCTTTCCGCACAGATTTCTTCTTCATTCAGGTCTTTATACCTGGAAGGCCAAAATTCTTCGGAGAGTTTTAACCAGGAAGGGCCCTCCCACCATCTAGACTGTATCAGTCGGGAGAGGCTGCATCCTCTGGAGGGTAAATCAGCTGGATTGCACTCGTTAGGAACACATATCTCCAATTTCCAGGATCACTAAGTCTGCATATCTCCTTCACGCGTTTCCCGACAAAGGTACCCCACTGATCATCGCGCTTTATCCAAGCGAGGGCTGTTGTGGCATCAGACCAGAATACACTTTTTGATGTCTTTTTAACTCTATATCTTCGAAGATCATCTTGTTTAATCGTGCTCCTACAACACAGGCTAAAAGTTCAAGTCTTGGTATCGTAGGTCTCTTGAGAGGAGCGACTCGAGACTTAGCAGCCATCATATGCACTTCAATTTTGTCAGCAACCCGTGTCCGAAGGAAGACCACAGCAGCATAAGCTTCACTACTAGCATCAGCAAACGTGTGTATCTGCCAGTCCTTCTGCGGTACCATCAATGGATTGAAATTCCTAGGAATTGCCATGCCTTTGTGCAGCTGAAGGTCGTCGAACCATAGGCTTAGTTCATCCTTGTAGTGACGGTCCAATTCATCGTCCCATGCCAACTTTAGAGTCCAAGCTTTTTGCAATAGAATTTTAGGCTTTATTAATATTGGGTTTCAGAAATCCAATAGGGTTATATATCTGAGCTAAGCAGGACAGGATACTCCTTTTGGTTATCTTGGGGGGTATGGCTACGGGAATTTCGCATGACAAACAATCTTCCCTTTTATCCCAACATATACCAAGCACTTTAGATATCTCTGCTCTTTCAAAGGGGTAAGTATCGGAGGCCACGTCCAGGCTATGCTCCCAACGGCTTAGCTCCATCCGAGCATTATCCATGATGGACGTTGCGGTCAATTTGAGATATTGTAACTCTTCAAAAGAGTTCACGCTTGTGACTAAATTGTTCACATAAAAGGATTTCTGCAACCTCTGAGCTAACGGTTTATGTTCAGGTCGAACATTAGACAGGTGGTATTCGATTACTGCCCCCAAAATGAAAGGACTACAGTTAACACCGAAAACGACACGTCTATGTCGGAATACTTCTGTCTTTTCTCCATTTTGGGAATACCACAGAAAACGCAGGTAATCTCTGTCCCTTTCATTCACCTCAATCTGCAGAAACGCTCTCTTAATGTCTGCCACGACTCCAAACTTGCCATTTCTAAACCTTAGCATAAGGTTGGGAATCATCTCTATGAGGCTAGGTCCTTTTTCAAGACGGTCATTTAAAGATGGGGATCTATAGACCTTGCTAGAAGCATCAAAGACAGGCCTGATAGGCGTAGTCCCACTCGAGAGTTTCACCACCAGACGATGAGGCAGGTAGAAGGCCTCAGCGTCGTGTTGTTCAGCTGGGACTTTCTCAATTATCCCATCATCCAACCAGCCTCGGAAAATATCATCATAGTCCTCATAAAGATTCAAAGAGATTAATTTCTTAGTCGTCTGTTCTAATCTCTTCATAGCAACCTCCCTGTTCTCCGCGATTATAGCTTTCTCTACAGTCCACGGGAGGGAAACAATATATCTTCCAGAAACAGAATGTTGGACTGTTTTTAGAAAATGTCGACGCGCCAGTGCTTCTCTCTGATCTCTCTGTTGAACCTTAATAGGATCCATAATGCCAAGAACATCGAGATTCCACAGATTGGTTATACTGCTCTCCGAAATTGTCATCGTTGTAACATGATGAGCGAGTGAAACGTCACTACCTTGCTGACATTCTCCCATTAAGTCCATCCAAAACGCGTTTGCGATGCAGTCAAGCCATTTGACAACACAAAATATTTCATCATGAAAATAGATCCCAACACATCGCATCCTAGAAGTATTTAAATTTCCATGTCATCCTTTCCAATATCAGGAACCCAAATTCTGCGGGCTTTGAGTTCTTTCAACCATGCCCCGCGGCTCAATCTTGGTAGGTTACCACAGATTTTTGTTGGTCAAGAAGCTTCTCTAACATCTTAAAATTCCCCGATGCATGACCCAAATTGACTCTGTATTCTTGGTGGACACTTTCACTAGTATGACCTCCAAACACCACATGTTTAAGTGTTTCCTGGCCAATGGGAGAAAGTCCGAGATCCTGGGCAGTTTTAGACAAAATATAGGATCGTTGGGAACTTGTGTCAAGGAGGGCACGCACTACTTTCGCCGAAGTCGCACCTTCGAACTTATTCTTCAGAGTCTGTAGCAAAATCAGAGACGAAGCGCTAAGACCGGAGAATGAAACTCCGTTTTCAACTGTAGGAGAAACGTCACAGTCTTCCACCTGTTCCTTGTCTTCATCCGCTGACTCTCGTCCAGGAGCATTAAGAGGGCATAAAATATCAAGGTGCTTCTTCTTACATCGAATACATTCAGTTATGCGCCTTCTACAATTAGAAGAGATATGACCTGGTTGGAGGCAGGAGAAACAACATTTAGCGTTTTTAATACGCTCTCTTCTTTCTTTAATGCTCATTCTGCGCGCAGCAAGACATTCTGTGTTTTTATGATCTTTATTACAAAAGATGCAATTCTGGGCACGTCCAGCAAAGAGTCCAGAGGCCGTAGGTATCTTCGCAGGATGTGATTGTCTGCCCACGTTTCTATCCTGTTTCAGATATTTGAGTCCAAACTTGGATCCAGCTAAGGCTCTGTCTTGTTCTGCTGCAGCTTCCTTTTGGAGAAACACCATGACTAGGTCAACTCTAGTTTGAGTCGAATCATTAGCATCAATCTTGACATCATGGAGGGGGCTTCTTTGCCAAGCCTTCATGAGTTCCTCTGAGAGACATGCCTCAATCATTGGAAATATAAATACAGACATCTGTCTGGCCTCAATCTTTAAGGTTTCCAATTCCCTCAAATGAGTCACCAACTCATCATAAAATGAAGTCACTTTCAACTGTTGTTTGGAGGAGCAATCGATCAATAGGCGGATAAGGTCCCTGACATAGACTTGTTGCAACAGTTCAGGCCTTCCTAATCTTTCTGTCAAAGTTTCTATAACTTTGGGGTAATTCTCGTCAGTCAGGGGGTAACTATCAACCAGTTTACTAGCTCTGGTTCCCGGCGACATAGATTGCACAAGATATTGACACTTGTCGCTGTCTTCTAAACTGGGATCGACATGTATCTTGTTGAACTGTGCCCACCATATCAACCAATCTTTTATTTCTCCTGTAAACTTCTTTAATTCTATCTTGGGTAGTTCTACAGTTCTATGGTGTGAGCTAGAAGCGAAGCTCACTTCACTGGTCGTGGGACTGGATGCAGTGATCCTGGGTTCAACAAGAGCGAGACATTTTTTATATATCCTCTTATATCTCTGGGTATATTGCAAGGCTTCCTCATCGTCTTGCTCTAGTTCCTCTTCGCTAACGTCTGAAGTTAGCATGAAGTCTCTTATCTTGCTTTCGATCACAAGAAGCTCACAGTGAGTTTCTTCAATGATCTCTCTATTATATTCAATGTCCTCTACAGGTATCGGTGAAGTACCTGACAGAAACTCTTCTGTCGTCTTCAAGCTGCGAGTTAGTCGCTTTCTAAGTAAATTTCTATGTCTTTTTAAAATTTCCATTTTTCAAAAGAACACTATAAACAGAAGGTAAAACAAAAGGTACTTATCTTGAGTCTTGACTTGTACTCCGCCGTCAATCCACTTGATCTTGCCTTGTCAGAAGCCCACCTGGTAGTCGTTTCACAAAACACTGTGCGAGTTCGGTAGAAGAATTCGCAGTGGTGATTCTTTTGTGGGCTGTTGCAAGGATTTAAATAAGATCACTGAATAGCAGAGAAGGAGAGGGTAAAAATCTCCTTATAGCAGATCAAGCCGTGTTCTAGTCCTTTGTTAGCGGCTGGCGCCTCCTGGGCTTGTTTACTGTCACCCAAGCCATCCGGACGCCATTATTCCACAAATAAAATTATTGTAGTGGATGAAAGAGTTAACTGAAACTATCCTGGAACACACAAAAAAAGGGAAATGACAGCGCTGATAGCTGTGGATATAGAAAGAGCCTTTGATAATGGATGGTAGCCTGCAAACATAAAATGAATGGATTTAGCTAATGTTCTCACTTTCCTTGTTACAAATTATACAATATTATTTAAATAATAAAAGGAAGGTGTATTTATCTTATGGTGTTTTATTATTTCGACTTAGAGCACTATGTACCACTAGGGACACTTGCACTTTAAAGCGTTTAGCTTGGTTTCTGCTAGAGATTCCATTATAGCTATTAGTTCGCTTTTTATTCTTTTTTTTTTCTGGAACGATTAGTATTATTCTCTATGACACATAATTATTTGTACATTTCTTTTCTTGTCAGTTTCCCAGGCGTTGCCAGGGTCACACATTCTGATATTTATATATATATAACTCAGGGAGAGTAGTTAATACCTTTGATTTTAATATTTCATTTAATTAAAAGTTTAAAATTCGTATTTACACAATATATTATTCTTCATTTATAATCAAGGGCTCTGATAATTACTTAAAAATATAATGTCTTTCGGTTTAAATGTATATTTCATATTTTTAAAATAGTTATTTTTAAAAGTTGTATAAAATATGAAAAATAAAAATTAAATCAGAAATTTGCCTTACAAGCTTTTTTTTTTTCTTTGAAACAATTTTTTTATACAACAATAAATATCTTTCGTTAGTATTTAACTTGTCTTCAATAACCTTTAGTAAACATCTTTTAAAGTGTGTGTGTTTTTTTAAATTTATATATTTTAGAACAATTTAAGTCGTTGCAATAAATTATGGGAACGGCTGGGGATAACCCGTTTAAAGACAATTTTATTCATAAATTTTTGAATGGGGCTTTTAATTTACTTGACAAACCTACAAGATGGTTTAGAGGTAAATTTATTTTTAATATGCGACTTTAATAGCTAATTTATACACCAATTATCACGAAAAAAAAAAAAAAACCTTCTTAAACACTCATGGTGGATCCTAATTATTTGAAACTTTTATAAAATCAGAAAGATGATAAATACACTTTAAGATAGCACAATACAAATTCAAGGGAGTCTCGTTTTTACCGCATTATCATTTGTAAATAAATAAAAAAACCTAACCTTTATGAATTCTACAATAACTTACAATACTCGTGATAACCCATATCAAATTTCAAATGCATTTAATATCATTTTTATATGTATTTTTTAAAAATTTTTATACAAAGTGAATTTTTATCAATTTGTATTAGTCAAGATTACTTATAAAATGGTCTGTTATTATTTTTAACTTGGATGAATGCAAAGCAATATTGCATGAAATAAGATGTAAGTTTAATTATACATAAAATAATTTAAACATTTTTTTATTAAGCACTAGCGGATGTGTACCCGGCTTCGCCCGGGTTTTATCCGAGTGAAAGTTTGCCTAACGAATATTATATATTATGAAGTATAATAAACAATGTTAAAGATTAGTTTTAATTATTAATCAAGATTGTGTGTGAATATGTGAGAAAGATGTAATATCGTTGTTGTTTTCTTGGCCGACTGTTTTACATATGGTGTTATCTTAAAATTGCTTGTTTTGAATATTTTTTTAGATTGAGTTGAATGAATTGCTGAATTTTTTTTTGTATTTATATATAAATAAAATTAACTCTATTGATTTTTTTTTGTATTTAATCGATAACAGCGAAGTTACGCATGTTAAAGTTAGGAAAAATATTTTGATGTTAAGCAAAACCTGCTCCATCTCGTTTTACATAAATGTTGAAAATTTGGTCGAAATTGATGCATTGTAACGAAAGTTTTTAGTGAACAACACTTATGAAATTTGCATTTTATTAATATAGATATATATATTACACGTTATTTGTTTTCTTGGCCGACTGTTTTACATATGGTGTTATCTTAAAATTGCTTGTTTTGAATATTTTTTAGATTGAGATTATTAGCTAGTATGTAAAAAAATTAACTCTGTTGAAATTTAATTTTGTATTTATATATAAATAAAATTAACTCTGTTGATTTTTTTTGTATTTAATCGATAACAGCGAAGTTACGCATGTTAATGTTAGGGAAAAATATTTTGATGTTAAGCAAAACCTGCTCCATCTCGTTTTACATAAATGTTGAAAATTTGGTCGAAATTGATGCATTGTAACGAAAGTTTTTAGTCAACAACACTTATGAAATTTGCATTTTATTAATATAGATATACATCACTATCTACTCAGACAAATGTAAGGAGGTTGTGAGATGGCTTACCTTTATTCAGATTAGGTGCTGAAATAATGTGTTACAGTTTTTTTTAGTTGGCAAATTAGTTGCCTGATTTTGAAGATATCATTTGATTCCTTGTGTGTTTATATAATTGGATAAACCCCATATTGTGTCAAAGAGGGGCCATCTGTCCAGAACTTTGTTCTCCAGGTGTGAGCTTCTCAATTTGCCAAAGCTATTGTTGTGGGGTCTATGTGAACATGGGGTCAATAAAGACAAGAGAAATGAATATCAGAAATCACACATACAGGTAAATTATTTTAATTAACTTCAGAATACATGTATAATCGAGGCTATAGACACTGCAGAATATAGCTTCCATTATAGCTTTTCTCTCGTCCTGAACAATCCACATTAAATTGAACATATGATAGATTGCTTGCGTGAAATGGTATATGTATCCCAATCGCCCAGAAAGTGAAAACGCTGTTTTAATGTCCATTCATACAAAGTTCAAAACAACAACTCTCTCTGTGTTACAAGCACTTTTCACTCAAGTTCCAATCACAAATGGGTAGTCATACGACCTTCTACAAGCATTTATTTAAAAATCACAAAGCCATCATCTGGCACAATAGCAGCCAATCAGAAACCAGCATTTATATATCGGCCAGAGCTATCAGTTATTAGTCAAATTACACAATATATCTAACTAACACACACAATTCAAATACGTTATTTACAGTCGAACCTCTTTAAGTCAACACCCCAAGAGATCAGAGCTTTTGGTTGAATTAAAGAAGTGTTGAATTAAAGTTAGTTAGGTCATTTGCTAATCATCTAACTCTCTAAAATAATATATTAAAAAAACTTTGAAATATAATATTAATTAGATAAAAAAAAAGGCATATATTGGATTGAATAAATATGCCTTTTTATTATGATGCATTAGCTCGCCATCTGTTGTCAAAATTCGAAACTATTAAAGATGCTTATGTTTCTTTTTGAAAATAAACAATTGTCTGTAATAGTTTCGAATTTTGATACCTTTTTATTATCTAATGATTTAAATATGGAGATTGCTCTATTTTCAAAATAATAATACAGTATAACCTCGTTAATTCGACACACCCCAATTCGACACTCGGCGATAATTCGACCATGTTCCGATGTCCCGACCTCCGGCCTATCAAATAACAAACCGTAATTCGACAGTATCGATAATACGACAGTTCCGATAGTTCGACCATTTTAAAATTCGAATTTCGACAGTTGAATGTTATTTTACATGCAACTTTACCGCTAAACGGTATTACGGCGGCGGCGATCGACATCGGAGGGCGCCGATACGATCGCGCCATGCGCACTTTTGGTTTCTGGTTAGTTTAAGTTTCACTTTGCAGTGCCGTTGCGCAATTTTGCGGATGTTATTGTTTTTTTTTTTACGCGGGAATTTCGGCATCATGCGCTAAATAATAATAATTTTTATTTATTTATTTTTAACATTGAAATATTTTAGCTGTTTTTAAATTTATAAATAATTTCTTTTTAAATAAATAAATCTTTATAAAATGATCCAACAATGATTATGATAACATTTTATTTCAATATTCCATTTCTGTGTTATTATAAAAGATTTAAACACAAAATCAATAACACCTGCAGCAGCAGTGGATGCCTTTAATACATTAAAATTTATTTATTAAAAGACATTTCAGAGGAAGAAAGGCATGCATGTTTTTTCAAAATGCCATCTGGAATACATCCTGAATAGGATTTCAGTGCAAAAACAAATATCTATAAAGGAATTTTTTAAAAGATCTCTTCATGATTATTTTAAAATAATATTTTAAAACTAGCCGAGTGACCTGGGCAACGCCCCGGGTTTACTCGAAGGGCCCGCAGGTGAGAAACTATAGGCATTGGTTCCTATGCCTAAAAAATTATTTAAAATGAAAAAAGAAGAAAAATACTAACAAATCAGAAAATAAAAGTGCAAACAACACATCTACACTACTTCAAGAACATGAGAGCACATGCACTGTGTAACCATACGTGTACCATTCGTAAAGACCCTGCTTAGGATTAAAATATCTCCGAAGCATAACAATACAACCAACTCATGTTTGGTAAGCAATTTCAGGAAAGAAACTATAGGCATTAGTTGAAGAGTTTAAATAAATATATTTAGAGTGAAAAAATGACACAAATCAGCAAATAAAATTGCAAAAAATGCTACTATATCGCAGATAAGACAACATATAAAAGGAATGAAAATATTTAAAGGACCTCATTAAAACTACATTTCTAGTTTTATATATACAATATAACCTCGATAATTTGACCATGTTTTGTTGTCCTGACCTACAGCCTATCATATAACAAAGTGTAATTCAACACTATCGATAATTCGACCATTATAAATTTCAACAATTGTTTGTTGCTCAAATATAACCTCACTGCTAAAAAGGTATTACAGAGAAAACGGCTGACATTGTAAATGTACAAAATGTATGTATAGAGCAGGGGAATAATAAATAAAGACCAAAATCAAATTAATTGATAATAAATAGATTATTGCCAAAAAAAAAAAAATACAAAAAATATTTTTTTCTCCTTTCTTATCTTCACTCAATCATATTAGAGTGTCAAGCTTGTAAAGCTTGAAATTAACAACCATCATGATTGGGTGAAGTAGAATGCGTCTGCCTTTGTCATCAAGACTGGGAGCACTACTCAGTGGCAGGCCACTGACTTAGCTCCAAAAGAATGTATCCCTGGATTAGGAGCCCTTACAAGGTACTATCAGCCGGGCCAGCTGAGCCCAGGTTTTTTTAGTGAGCTTGTTACTGTTCCTCCTCCTCCTTTTTCATCCTGGCTTGGGACCAGGTGAGAAACTTTCAGGTGAGAAACTTTAGGCATTGGTGAAAAGTGTAAATATATATTTTAGAAATGAAAAAAAAGGATAAAATAAATCAGAATATAAATTTACAAACTATATTTCAGAGGAGACGATTTATAATAGGAATTCATTTAAATGACCTCATTAAAAACTACATTTTATATATATTTGGGTTAAACTTTACATGTATGCTATCCATGTATGCTATCGCACACTTGAAAAAGTCACATAAAGTCGTCTGTGCATAAACACAGGCTCTTGTAGCAAAGGTTTGGCCTTGAGCCCTCTTTATAGTCATATATGTCAGACAGTATACAGTGTGTTCAACTTTGGGTACTGTCAGTATATGTGCTTCAAGGACATGAGAGCACATGCGCTAGAACACCATACCTGTTCCATCGCAAAGATCCTATAGGCATTGGTGAAAGTGTAAATAAATATTTTGGAAATGAAAAAAAATTGCAGATATGACAACATATTAAAGGAATAAATTCATTTAAAAGACCTCATTAAAAACAACAATTCTATAATTTCATATATACAATATAATCAAATTAATTCAACACACAATAATTCGACCATTTTTGATGTCTCGACCTACGGCCTATCATATGACAAACTAATTCGACACTTTCGATAATTCAACTATTTTGGAAATTCAAATTTCAACAGTTGATATTTGTCTAAAACCCCTATTATTAACAACATATTAGACTGCAGAGTGCAAAACTGTAGAAAATTGTATGTATATAATTGTATGCATATATTTGTATGTATATAATTGTATGCAAATAATTGTATGTATAGATCAATGAGTAAAATAATTTTTTTTTTGCTTATCCCTAGTACACGTGGTACAGGCCTTGATAATCATGGTGGGTAGAGTAGGCGACTGCTTTTACTGTAAGTACACCACATGTCTAAACATGTGAAAAGCAGTTCGACTTTGCATTTACAAATGTGCCAGAGCCCCGTTTGATTACTTGCGCTTGCTGGTGGGGTTGGACTTTTGCAAGAATCGGAAGCCATTGGAGCATTTTTTTTTTATTTTTTCAGAAAAAAGTGCCCAATGCGGGAATCGAACCCGGGTCGTAGCGGTCGAAAACCAACGGCTTAGACCATCCTTCCACCAACCCCCACTAAAATAAGTAAATAAAAAGAAGACCAAAAATAAGTGATAATAGTTTATTGAATAACAAATAAAATAAAAAATCTTTCAGGTGAAAAATTATAGGCATTGGTAAAAAAGTAAACAAGAGAAATAGCAATTGGGGTTTTTGTGTCTGCGGCGAGGCATATTAGCACGCCTAGCGGTTAGGGGAGTGAGTCTTTCACGGCCTTTTCGAGGCATGACAGAAGACGCTGAAAAAAAAAAGGTAAAATAAGAACCAAGCAGAGGAAAACTATAAAACTGAAAGCCAGGACAGGCATAAAAAGAAAATTCCAAGCATGTGAGGAAACAATTGATGAAAAAAAAAAGGATTCCAAAAAAAATACTGCAAAAAAGAAACCAGACACAAAAAGCAACAATTGAGTACACAATTACAGCATCAGCCTATTTATGAGAAGAAAAAAAACGACAGACACAAAAATGGAGCTAAATTCAAATGAAAAACTATAACAGATCAAGTAATCAAATCAGGCATTATGAAAGATACTGCAAAAAAGAAAATAAGACACAAAAATGGAGCTAAATATGTAAAAAACATGTATACAAAAAAGCAAAGCCCAATTCCAAACCCAAATATTTTTTTTATGAGAAGAACATCAACATAATGCATGATTACGGCAGTCCACAGCTTTCCTGACAAAAATTCACCAAAAAAGTTAAATATTCCAAAATATTTCTGTGTATATATTGCTAAATGTGTAAATAACATGTATATAAAAAAGCAAAGCTTAATTTTAAATTTCATTATCCTTTTCACAGGAAAAGTATCAAAATACTGCATAAGTACGGCACTTTTGCAGCCCCCCTGACAAAAATTCACTAAAAGAGTTAAGTATTCAAAAAAATATTTTGGTATATATATTGCTAAATGTGTAACAAACATGTATATAAAAAAGCAAAGCTTAATTATAAGTTTTAATATTTTTTTTATAAGAAAAGCTACAAAAGCAAATAGGGAGAAGTGGAGCCATTTAGCCATTTTCAAAATTTGATTATGAAAGAGTAAATAAATGAGTAATTAAGGACAGATATAAAGAGAAAGTATTGCTAAATGTGTAACAAACATGTATATAAAAAAGCAATGCTTAATTCTAAGTTTTAATATTTTTTTTTAAATAAAAGCTACAAAAGCAAATAGGGAGAAGTGGAGGCCATTTAGCCATTTTCAAAATTTGATTGTGAAAGAGTAAATAAATGAATAAATAAGGACAAATATAAAGAGAAAGTATTGCTAAATGTGTAACAAACATGTCTATAAAAAAGCAATGCCTAATTCTAAGTTTTATTTTTTTTTTTTATAAGAAAAGCTACAAAAGCAAATAGGGAGAAGTGGAGGCCATTTAGCCATTTTCAAAATTTGATTGTGAAAGAGTAAAAAAATGAGTAAATAAGAGCAAATATAAAGAAAAAGTATTGCTAAATGTGTAATAAACATGTATATAAAAAAGCAAAGCTTAATTCTAAGTTTTAATATTTTTTTATAAGAAAAGCTGCAAAAGCAAATAGGGAGAAGTGGGGCCATTTAGCCATTTTCAAAATTTGATTGTGAAAGATTAAAAAAAAAGAATAAATAAGAACAAATATAAAGAAGAAATAATTAAGCAAAAGAAAGACATAAATAAATATTTCAATCTACAATTCGAAAAATAATATAACCTCAGCCTATTTATGAGAAAAAAAAAAACGTTGCCAAAGACATTAGGAAAGATAATGCAAATAAGAAACACACACAAAAATTGAGCTCTATTTAAATGAAAAACTATAACAAAGTACTTACAAATTATAATCATAATCAAATGAATCAGAAATTAGTAAAAATTAGTAAATAAGAATTAGTAAAAGGTAAACAAAAGAACGCATTTCAAAACAAAGGAATTGATGATGATAAATGCAAAAAATCTACGATTGTAAAATAGATTAAATTAAAAAATAAAAATAACTGTTAACATTAGGAAAATAAAAACAGACCTATCATACGCAGAAAAAATAACGAAAATTTTGGTATATAGATCGTTATGTGTAGTTCAGAATCTTCGGAGGAGATAGCTCAGGACTTTACAATGGAAAACTCTGTTACAGTATTATCTATATAGATTTTCTTTTTATATATTTACCATATTTATTTCCTTTCAACTGCTATATTTTTCAATTAGAATAAAATATTATTTAATATATTATATTTAATATTTTAATGTCTGTAGAGTTAATATTTGATTATATTACTGAAAAGAAACACATCTATATATATAAAAATGAATGTTTGTATGTTTGTTTGTCTGTTTGTCTGTATGACCCCTATACAAATTCGCAGTAGTTCACTAATTCAAACCAAAATTTCCATACATAGGTAAAAAATAACGGGGATGACGATAGGCTATTTTAAAAAATATATAAATCAATTATTAAAACTATATATTCAAATTATTCGACTTAGCTCACGAGCAGCGCCCTCTAGAACGCGTGGCGATTTTGACGGCGGGGGGCGCTCCCGGTTGAACAGTTGCGCGGGGGCAGAGTGACCTCGCGAGTGCCCTCCGGGAACTACGTCCATCTTCCATATGTAATATACATTTAATCGTGTAAACCCGGGCGTTGCCCGGGTCATTCGTCTACAAATTCGCAGTAGTTCACTAATTCAAACCAAAATTTCCATACATAGGTAAAAGAATACTGGAATGACGATAGGCTATTTTAAAAATTTTGCTGTATCATGTTTGATTATCAGATACAAAATTATATCAGGAAAAATTCCAAAAATCAGAGACCACGGGTGAAACAGGGTACATTTAATAGGGTAAAACCCGGGCGTTGCCCGGGTCATTCGGCTAGTTGCCAATAAATTTATTTGTTACAATTATTTATGTTTCTAAAATATGTATTAATGCCATTTTGTCACTGATACTAAAAGTTAATCATGAAAATAATATAAAAACACACAATGGTTTCAATTAATATCATTAATTTATATTACAAAGCTATTTAAAAAAAATATTATTTTAACGAGTTAGATGATTACCTAATCATATAACCTTAATTCAACACTTCCTTTAATTCAACCGAAAGCTCTGATCCCTTGGGGTGTTGAATTAAAGAGGTTCGACTGTAATTATATTATTAATATTATTTATTGAAACCATGGTACTATCAGCCCGGGCCAGCTGAGCCCAGGTTTTATAGTGAGCTTGTTACTGCTCCCCCTCCTCCTTTTTCATCCAGGCTTGGAACCGGCAAAGGTGGAGTTAAAGGTCTTAATAAAGGTATTGATTAATATGATTGTTGGACACACACAGCATGTAAGGGATAAGTTTATGAGAACAACTATTGTTTAGGTTTGGGGGATTCATAATTTCTATAGAACTCCACCTTTGCCGATCCCAAGCCCGGATGAAAAAGGAGGAGGGGGAGCAGTAACAAGTTCACTAAAAAACCTGGGTTCAGCTCAGCCGGCTGATAGTACCCTGTAAGGGCTCCAGGGATACAGGATGAGCAGCGTTTGTACTCCATATTAGGAGTGGCTGTACATGGCGTCTGTTCCTCATGTCAGAGGCGGCCATTTCTTCTGGAGTTAAATCGGCCTGCCACTGAGTAGTGCTCCCAGTCTTAATGACAAAGGCAGACACATTCTACTTCACCCAGACATGATCTCAAGCTTTACAAGCTTGATACCCTAATATGATTGAGTGGAGATAAGAAAGAAGAAGATTAGTTTCTCTTCTTCTTTCTTATCTCCACTCAATCATATTAGGGTATCAAGCTTTGACAACCATCATAACTGGGTGAAGTAGAATGTGTCTGCCTTTGTCATTAAGACTGGGAGCACTACTCAGTGGCAGGCCAATTTAGCTCCAGAAGAAATGGCTGCCTCTGACATGAGGAAAAGAAGCTATGTGCAGCTGCTCCTAACATGAAGTACATACGCTGCTCATCCTGTATCCCTGGAGCCCTTACAGGGTACTATCAGCCGGGTCAGCTGAGCCCAGGTTTTTTAATGAGCTTGTTACTGCTCCCCTTTCTCCTTTTTCATCTGGGGTTGGGACCGGCAAAGACAGAGTTAGGTAATTTCTACAGTGTTGAAACCATGTTCCAGCTAATGTGAGGTTGTACGCTGCAGAGAAGGTGGTGGAGTCCAACCGGCCCTCGTACCCTTACTACCACCGCAAGTACAACCGAGTGCCCACCATCGACGAGTGCTATGAGAACGACGTCCTGTGTATCTGGGAGGCAGACTATCAGTACAAGTTAGACCAGTGAGTAGAGCTTCTCCCCTCTAGTTGTTCTGGTAGATGTCTGTTCTCCTTCCCTTTACTTGTTCTGGTGGTTGTCTGTTCTCTTTCCCTCTACTTGTTCTGGTGGATGTCTGTTCTCCTTACCTCTACTTGTTCTGGTGGATGTCTGTTCTCCTTCCCTCTACTTGTTCCGGTGGATGTCTGTTCTCCTTCCCTCTACTTGTTCTGGTGGTTGTCTGTTCTCTTTCCCTCTACTTGTTCTGGTAGATGTCTGTTCTCCTTACCTCTACTTGTTCTGGTGGATGTCTGTTCTCCTTACCTCTACTTGTTCTGGTAGATGTCTGTTCTCCTTCCCTCTACTTGTTCTGGTAGATGTCTGTTCGCCTTCCCTCTACTTGTTTTGGTAGATGTCTGTTCTCCTTCCCTCTACTTGTTCTGGTGGATGTCTGTTCTCCTTCCCTCTACTTGTTCTGGTAGATGTCTGTTCTCCTTCCCTCTGCTTGTTCTGGTGGATGTCTGTTCTCCTTCCCTCTACTTGTTCTGGTAGATGTCTGTTCTCCTTCCCTCTACTTGTTCCAGTGGATGTCTGTTCTCCTTCCCTCTACTTGTTCCGGTGGATGTCTGTTCTCCTTCCCTCTACTTGTTCTGGTGGTTGTCTGTTCTCCTTCCCTCTACTTGTTCTGGTGGTTGTCTGTTCTCCTTCCCTCTACCCTTTCCTGTGGATGTCTGTTCTCTTTCTTTGACAAGTGCAGGCAGTTCTTAATCGGAAACTATCAGTAAAATATGGTAACAGTATTGTTAGAAAATATTGTAACCTAATACATATTCAAACAAAATAAAACACACACACACACACACATTAATACAAATAATTAATAAAATTGCTAAAAATTCAATGGCTCTATATACCGATGGTAGCAGAGACAAGTTGGGACACACTGGCTATCTCATTAAAACCACAAATGGCATTGAGAAAATAAACCCAGATTTTTGCTCAGTCTTCAGATCAAAACTTATAGCCATCTATGAAGCCTTAAAAAAGCCATCAGAAATCCTAATTATCAAGATATCTGGATTCTTACGATAGTAGAAGTGCCATGAGCTTGATGATGGTTTGCTGTTTTTAGGATTTCTTCTAGTTTGCTCTTAGTTTCTTGAGAGGATATTCTGTTTATGTTGTTGCATTGGAGGATTGAGATTTTAGTATTTACAGATTGTTGTTTATTTTTCGAACAGAGCCCTCTGCCTAAGCTCTGAGCGCATCCCTGATTTTTCTGCGCGACGGACGGTGCAGTATAAACTGAGACAGATGTAGACATCATGGAGAAGAGGGGTGCTGTTGGTCTGAAGACCTGGAAGTACCACTCAGTGTGACTTTGCTTCTTTTGGTCTCCTGACATGGAGTGTAGCCATTCCTATGGAGAACAGACACTACCAATTGAAACCTTCCTACATTAGCCGGGTATGTAGCACAGGGTGGCCCTACCAGGAGTTAAACTCCCGACGTCCTGTGCTACCTGTTTACACACTCCCGCCACTTTGAGGATGTAGGATAGGTTTTTGGGAGGGGTCTAAAAAGGCCTAACAGAATGTAAAAACCCCAACAACATCTGGATTCTCTCTGACAGCCTCAGTGCTATACAACACATAAAAGATAAAGATTCTGACAAACACAAAACAACAACAAAAATAATCAAAATCCTCAAAATAATCTCACAGGAAAACCAGATCACGTTCCAATGGATCCCCTCTCATGTTAACATAGACGGCAACGAGATGGCTGACCAGTTGGCTAAAGAAGGCTGTAAGGGCCAGTCTGAAAACTCCCAACTCCCCTATTCAGAAATTTCTTCCATCCACAAACAAACCTCTCTCTGGAAATCCACCCTAAATCACCCCTGGGTACAACCCCCATTCCTAACGAATCTTCTTTCCACACCCTTACTAGGGAAGAACAAACGGCGACTTCAAGATTACAAACAGGACATCTTAGAATGCTCAAATTTAATGGAAAAATCAAAACATTCCCAAAATGCCCCAAATGCGATTCCCAACCAGCCAGTCCTGAACATTTATTGAATTGTATCAAATCCTCCAAAAAATACTTCTGGGAAAACTCCAGGACTATAATAGAAAAGCTGAGACAAATGGAACCTAATGGAGATCGTTTAAACGACTTGAGGAATAAGCAACAACAACAACAGAAGTGCCATACAACACTTGAGTCACACGGAGGAACTTGAGACAAAGTAAGCAGGAACATAATTGTTCCAAAAACTCTCAAAAACCTTAAAAATTCATCTTTAATGGATACCCTTACACGTTGGCATTGAAGGCAATGAAGCTGCTGATGCACTAGCAAAAAAAGGCACACACACACCTACAAGAGAATCCTTGCCACAGAATAATAAAATTACTTTTAAAGAAAAAGAGACAGTAGCCAAAACAAAAATAAACAAGAACTGGAGGATCCCACCTAAGCACAATTGATACAGTGGAGTGGACCCAGGAGGAGCTCTGAACCTCAGACAGCATCAAACAACACTAACAAGATTTAGAACAGGCCATCTCAAGCCATTCAAGATAGAAAATAACAACAAAATCTACTCCACTTGCCCAAAATATACCTTAGCACCTGGAGCTCCAGAACACATTTTGGCTTGCATTAGATGCACTAAACAGGACCTTAGGGAGAGGCTGCCGCTTATCCTAAAACAGCTCAAGGAGCATGGACACATGGGGTTTGTATAATCTTTACACAAGGGGATAAAAAACAACAACCCCATCGGTTTCATTAAAAAGCTCACCAATCCGCTTAAAAATAATGGATCCCCTGCACTTGTTTCCTGTGATGATCCTGAAACGCTGAGGAGCACGATTACAGGGCTCTTAAAAACAGCGGCAGACCAATCTATACAAAACGACCTTACAAAAATGGATAAATCTAAGCTATACTCTCACTACAAAGACATTCACATATCTTTCATGACGGAGGGATACCTTTTAGGGGATTTTCCTTTCCCGGTTGTAAGACTACTCGCACAAGTTAGAATACTTTCAAGTTTTTTTAGAGAAAACCACACCAAGATGCTCTGCGGTGAGGACCCGATTTGTACCTTCTGTAATTCAAAACTAAAAAATGAAATCACTCACTATATTTTTGATTGCTCTGCTCTGAAAGAAGAAAGAAGAACCCTTATGCTCAAAACTGGGCAACTCTGTGCTTCACTCCCATCAATAATTGACAATATGACCCAGAATAAGTATATTGTTACGGCGTTTTATGGTTTCCACAAGTCCTTATCTCAGAAGAAGGCCAAATGACACTCACTCCTCACTTTCTTACTGCTACTCTTTTTGTGTTGTTTTTCTTGCTTCCCTCTTTCTCTTTCTTGTTTTTTTTTCTTTCTTTTTTTTTTTCTCTTTCTTCTGTATATATCGTTGTTTCCTTTGTCTCACTGCTTTGTTCTTATGCATACCTCTGGTGAATCCTGTATAGGGTCAGTGACCCTAAATAAAGGCTTTTTGTTGTTGTTGTAAAAAACAACAACACAAAATGGAACTATTAAGTATGCATTTAAAAAAAATAAAATGTGATTTAAAATATTGGGAAGGCGGCCTGGCTCATCAGTGATGAACCCTCCTTTTGTCAGTCTAATCTATGTTGTTGTCGTGTTCAATTAAGAGCCTCAGTTGTCTCCATACATCTCTATCACAGCAATGTCCTCTATCTTGGGTGTGTAAAGCTGCTGCTCTGGGTCTATGTCAATTATCTGCAAGGCTGCGACCATTGCTGGACATGAGAATATGTGGGTAGGTGTTAGTTCCACACCAGGACAGTTGTTACATGTCCTATAGGTTCTTGTGCCATCTGGATGTATTGTCATTCCTTTATAATGTTTTGTTCTAAGTCTTGTTATAGTTTTTGGTCAGTTTTCTCTCAGAGTTTATTTCACATATTTGATCTTTTCTTATTTTTTGTTTAATTATCTTGTATTTTGCCAAAGCATCAGCGTCAAATACTGACATTAGTCTAATCCATGAGAGTGCTTTTTAGCACTCTACTACATGTATTGGACTATTCTGCTTCAACCCTCAGTGCCAGTGGATATATATGATGAATTGTCCAATACAAGAGTTCTTAAAGCTGTATGGTAATTTAAACTGCTGAAAATGCTGGGAGAAATTTTAAACTTTTCAAAAATTTTAGATTGCATGCACATATAATTAAAGGACAGCCAGCCATGCACACAGAAAAATTCTACCTTTTTTTTTTTTGCTTATCCCTAGTACACGTGGTACAGGCCATGATAATCATGGTGGATACCCACCAAGTACTTCCACAAGTAGGCGACTGCTTTTACTCTAAGTACACCACATGTCTACACATGTGAAAAGCAGTTCGACTTTGCACTTACAACCATCATGACTGGGTGAAGTAGAATGCGTCTGCCTTTGTCATTAAGACTGGGAGCACTACTCAGTGGCAGGCCGACTTAGCTCCAAAAGAAATGGCCGCCTCTGACATGAGGAACAGACGCCATGTACAGCCGCTCCTAACATGGTGTACAAACGCTGCTCATCCTGTATATCTTGAGTCCTTACAGGGTTCTATCAGCATGGCCAGCTGAGCCCAGGTTTTTTAGTGAGCTTGTTACTGCTCCCCCTCCTCCTTTTTCATCCGGGCTTGGGACCGGTGGAGTTATGATTGAATCCTATAAGTAGCAGAGATCATTCCCCTGAGGAGAATGACAGAGAGATACTTCAGGAACCAAATAAATAATTAGTTGAGGAATCTTCATATTTTTTCATCATGATTAATGCGGGTATTTTTAAAAATAGTTATAATATCATTTTCCATATATTTCAAATTCAAATTTTACAGTTAAACCTGTCTATAGTGCCCCCCCCTCTTGGGACTCACCAAAATAGGGTGCTATAGACAGGATTGGATTATAGATTAGAAAGACAAGGTAATAAGACCAAATCTATATAAATAAATAGCATGGCATTTCATTACTGGTGTTGTTACCATCATCAGATATTTAGTACTTCTGTCTAATGATGGTAACAACACTGTTACCGGAAGATCACACACTATTTATTCATTTGGATTTGGTCTTATCACCTTGTGTGTATTGAACTTTCATTCCTGTTGTATATATATATTTAAAATTTTACACAAATAAATTTACTATAATATATATATATTTGTTATATAAAAATTGTATTTAATTTTAAAATTATAATTCTCAAATCAAATTACTCTGTTTATATATTTACCACTAGATGTTACAGTTTTCCCTATATAAATATATTGTTGTTGTTTCCCGTTGGCCGGCTCAAATATTTTTGTACATATGTAAATATGTAATATTTTATTTTCTTCTTTATGACTCAAATCGGGTATTTCTTACTTAATTATGTTTTTGATATTCCATAAGTGCTCGATTAAAGCTATTTCTGCTCTTAACTATTTTTATTATTCTGTCCATATGACTGCAATATCACATATGTATCCAAAAATAATCAGCAAGTTCTTTTTTTTTTTTGCTTATTCCCAGTACACGTGGTACAGGCCATGATAATCATGGTGGCTAGAAGAAGGCGACTGCTTTTACTGTAAGTGCACCACATGTCTACACATGTGAAAAGCAGTTCAACTTTGCACTTACAAATGTGCCAGAGCCCTGTTTGGTTACTTGCACTCGCTGGTGGGGTTGGACTTTTGCAAGAATCGGGGTCCATTGGAACATTTTTTTAAAATTCAGAATAAAGTGCCCAATGCGGGAATCGAACCCGGGTCATAGTGGTCGAAAACCAATGGTTTAGACCATCCTTCCACCGACCACCCGTGGTAATTCTATATCTCCTAAATATAACTCAATTCCAAAATCAACAGAAAATCTCTTTCTGTAATATATATATGTCGTGATTGAATGGAAGGGTGCAACAGTTATGCATGCAACCAAAAATTAGTTCCAGCCAATTGAGCAGGGCGACGTGCCGTAGCATTCACCCACGATGTCTGCCATGTTTATTTTTGTACAGTTTTTATTAGATGGATGAATTTGCATATTTACATTTTAACACAATTAACAGAATGGAAGAAAGAGGAAATATCAATGATATTTATAAATATGCTTTTAATTATATCTAAAAAAAAAAGAAAAACTTCTAAGAATAATATTCTGTGTTTCTCAGAAAATTACCTTCTTCTTATCTGCTATCTTGTTTACACATTGATAACAGTAACTATTTAAAAACATGCTGTGGTAAAATTTCTCATTCAGTACTTTTGTCTGAAGATGGTAATAACGCTGTTACCGAAATGTCACACACTATTTATTTATTTGGATTTGGTCTTATTACATTGTGTTTTAACACAAGCTTAACATATTTACATACATATTTTGGCGAAAAGAAAGTATACATCTTTGATATTATACAAATTATGACATATATATTTAGTATTTTTGCATTTTATCTGTGCTCCAATGATGGCTGTTGAGACATGTGTTATTTCTGTGTCTAGAGAGGTGGAATCCAGGATTGTGTTCATCCTGCGTGACCGGAGAGATGACTGCATCCTCAATGAACAACCCAACCATATGCTGCGCTGCAAGAAGCAAATGGACGACCATGACTTGGCGGTTAACAACTACTTCATCAAGTGTAAGTTATCAGTATTGGATGTTACTGAGGGAACTCTAGTTAGAAATTGGGGTGATTTGTTTGCATTGTTGGCAGTACAGCTGGCTTTATTACAACTAGGATCCCACCTAAACACAGTTGGTACATCCTAGAAGCAGATGGCCTCCTAGACCTTTCGGTCCATAAACCGGCATGCGAAAGCATGCCCTCTGCTGCATTACCTAGACCACCGTGCCAAAGGAATGATGCATTCTCCATGCACCAAGCGACCATTGTTTGGCCCCTCGCGCCCGCCATTATGGTCTGGCTCCATGGGGATGACCAATCAACCCACAGGCGTCTCCGAGAGTTCTTGGCAAGGTTGCTAACCGAGCCCTCCCGTTCGGACTTAGCTTAGCCCGTCCTTCGCTCCAATAGGACTCCCCCCCTTTGGCCCTCTTTGGCACAGATGGTACAGTGGAGTGAACCCAGGAGGAGCTCTGAACTTCAGACAGCATCAAACAACACTAACAAGATTTAGAACAGGCCATCTCAAGCCATTGAAGAATAACAAAATCTACCCCACTTGTCCAAAATGTAGCTTGACACCTGCAGTTCCAGAACACATTCTGGCCTGCATTAGATGTACTAAACAGGACCTTTGGGAGAGGCCGCTGCTTATCATAAAACAGCTCGAGGAGCATGAACTCATGAAATTCGTGTAATCTTGACACAAGGGGATAAGAAACAACACAACTTACTTTTGGACATTGCTATGTCTAATTGTAATTTTTTTTTCTAATTCAACAAAAAAATCTTTAAAATATTTTTCCCATCAAGATAGATACAAAAAAAAAAAAAAGACTGAAAAATCTAAAAGTCCAATTTTTTCATCAAGCAGATTTCTATAGTACAGTAGAACCTCCCTGTAAAGGACAACACTTAATTTAGCAGAGCTAAAATGTCATTTAGGGAGAGGTGTCCTCTTACCAGAGAGATGCTTTTTTTTTTTTTCTTATCCTTTTAGTCTAAATTAGACAAGATCTTGGAGGTCGTGCTCGTAAAGAAGCTCAAGAACTCTTCTTGGTTCACTGTACAGGGATCTTTTGTCCTTTCCAATGCAATTTAGTAAATGTTGGGGAGTGGCCTCTTCGGTTTTGCACCTTGTGCACATGGGGAAGCTTTTGGCTCCCTCTTTATAGACTAGAGGGCGCAGGTGACCAGATTTCCATCTGGCCAACTGTGTCGATTCCCTTCTGTTTAGTTGGAGGGTCTGTTTTTTGGGGTTTTCTGCCTGGTACCAAGAATGATGGAAACTATCTCGATGGTTCCTTATTAGTTGTAGTTTCAGTTTATTGGTATGGTCCCTTGCTGAAAGATAGGTATCGGAGTTCACCGCATCGGGATGTCCAGCTGCTCCTTCCTTAGCCAATCTGTCGGCCTCCTCATTTCCAGGGACTCCCACATGTGATGGAATCCATTGTAGACTTATTTTGGTATTTTTATTCAGTTTGTTGATTTCTGCAGCAATGTTTTTGAGGAGTCTGTCTTGTGAATAGTAGCAGTTTTTAATAGCAAAGATGGCGGCTTTTGAATCTGTATAAATTATTATGTTTTTGGTCTCGTTTTTCTCTACAAGTTTTAGAGCTTGTAGTATGGCTGTTAGTTCGGATCTGAAAACTGACAAGTTCTTTGGGTTTTTGATTCTTCTTTTTATTTCCATACTATCTTTAAGGATGAGAACTCCACTGCCAGAGGAGCCATTCTCCACCAGTGAGCCATCGGTGTATATTTGTATGGTCTCTTTGTCTGCTTTTTCAATCCTCTCCATAGCGAGGCTCCTGAGTAGTCCAGGGTGGTCGGCCCTTTTGGAGCATTCTTGCTCTAGATCCAGGTTGTAGGAGATTTCTGGTCTTTCTTTATATGGTGCATATTGGTTCTGGGCATTTCTATTTCTCAGGCTGTTTGGTAGTAGTTCCCGGTAGGCTAGGTGCATTGGGCTAAGTCTTTTGAGTCTGGTTTTTGGTTTCCATTTTCGTATAAATTCTCCGGTTCTGTGTGATTTTGGTGCATTTACTCTCTTGTATATATAATCGGCTAAGCCGATTTTTCTCCGGTGTGTAAGAGGCAACAAGTTGGCCTCAATCTCTGCAATTTTGGTTGGACAGGTGTTTCTGAGTCCACATATGATTCTTGCAGCACTGCTCTGTACCTGATCGATTTTAATCAGGTTGGTCTTGCTCGCCGTCTGCCACACTGGTTGGGCATATTCTAAGATTGGTCTGATAAGGGCCAGATATGTTTGGCGCAGAGTATCCCTATCTGCGCCCCATTCATATCCAGATATTCTTTTCAGAATGTTAAGTCTCTTTTTTGCTCTTAACACTGTCTGGTTGATATGAGGTCCATAGGTCAGTGAGGGGTCTAAAGTGACTCCTAGGTATTTGGGTGTCCGAGAAAATTTTATTTGATTGTTGTCATATTTGATATTTGGGGTCCATTTTTTAAGGTGGTTGTTTATTGTAAATACTCCTACTTCGGATTTATTAGGGTTTATAATTAATTTCATTTTTTCCGCAAAGTGTTGGAGTTCTTTCAGCGCCTTGTTTACATTTTTGTTTGCTTCCTTGAGATCTCTCTTTGAGGACCAGATGATTATGTCGTCGGCATAGAGAGCAAAGTCGCAGTATTTTGTGATTCTAGAGTCCATGTCATTCAGATAGATTGAGAATAGTAGGGGGCTTAGTATGGATCCCTGAGGGAGTCCCTGGAAGAGCCTGCCAGTTTTTGATAGTTGTTCTTTGAAGTTAACCTGGAAGGTCCTTCCGGTCAGAAAGGATCCAATCCAACCCATCATCTTCCCCCTTATACCTAGTTTGTCCAGCTTCTTAATTAACCTTTCTTTCCACACTCTATCAAAAGCCTGGCTTAAGTCTATAAAAGCGGCTATGGTAGACTTGGTTGGTTTACTTTGGAAGTTGTCTTGAATTTTCTGTGTGAAGTAGAAAATCTGGTCTACTGTGTTATGATATTTTTTGAAAGCTGCCTGCTGTTTTGTAAGTAACTTGTTTTTGTTTAGGAAGTATTGCATTCTATTTAGTATCATGCGCTCCATGAGTTTGCATGGTATGGAAGTTAGTGATATTGGTCTATAACTCTGTGGGTGGTTTTCTGTTTTTCCTGCTTTATGGATGGGGATTATGATTGCATGCTTCCATTCTTTAGGTAAGGTGCAGCTTGACCAGCTTAGATTAATTGTGTGAAGGAGCTCTAAAATGGCGTTTGTTTCTAGGTGTTTTATCATTTTGGCTGATATGATGTCTGAACCTGGGGTTTTGTTATCATCTAATCTATTTATAGCTTCTTTTAGTTCATGAGGTAAAAATGGCTTGTGGAATAAGTCTTGGTGAGATGTTGTTTTGGCCTCGTTTCTTATCTTTTTTGATATGTGAAGTACTTTCTTATCTTGCCTCATAAAGTTTAGTTTGGAGATTTGTGTATAGTAATCAGCAAAGTGGTTTGATATTTGGGTTCTTTCTGTGAGTACGTTGCCATCTTTGTCTGTGAAGGTATTTGAGGTTGTTGAGTACGGAGTTTCTTGGTTTATAGATTTAATTAATTTCCAGAGTTTCGTATCTCTTGTATGTGGGCCTAGGTTGCTACAGATATCCCTCCACTTCCTCTGTTTTAGTTGATTTGCTTTCTGTCGCACTTGGGCTGAAAGTTTGCTGAGGTTTATTTTATTTTCAAGTTCATTGTTTTCCATGAGGTATTCTTGGGCCTGATTTCTTTGAGTTATTTCATTCTGTAGGCTGTTAATTGTTTCAATATATCCTGGGATGTATTGCTTTCTGTTTCCTCTGGGGATGGTTTTCTTGGCTGCTTTGAGTACTGCCGTTTTCCATTTTTTCCATTTACTATTTAATTGTTGTTTGTCATTCGTTATTTTTGGTGTGAGGTTGGATTCTTGTCTAAATTTGGTCCAATCTGCCTTTCTGTAATTCCAATAAAGTTTCTTGGGCAGTGCTTCCTCCTTTATTTCAGTCGTTGTTGTCGTAAGCAGGGGGAGATGGTCGCTCCCTACTCCCTCTAAGACTTGGGTGAGGGTCTGATGGGCTAGTTGTGGAGTAGTTATCACCAAGTCCAAGGTTTGGGGAGTACCATAGGAGTTAGATACGTAGGTAGGTCCCTCAGAAATGCAAAGGAGATCAGTATTGTCCAGGTAGTTACTGAGTGCTTCTCCACAGTTGTTTGTCTCATTGCAACCCCAGGTGGGGTGTTTGGAGTTGAAGTCTCCTAAAAGGATTGTTTTGTCTGTTAGAAGGTGTGTAATTTGTTGAAGTTCTGGTCCTGGTTTATCTGGGGGGTGGTAGATATTGAAAAGTAGAATTGGTTCTCCTGTTTCCTGGTATAATTTTATTCCCTGTATTTCTGTCTGGTTTGTTGGGGGGATGATTATTTCTTCAAATTTTAGTTCCTTTATCAAAGTTAGAAGTCCTCCGCCTCCTCGACCCTGTGCCCTGTCCTTCCTGATAAGCTTATAGCCATTCAATTTGAGCGCCTTTTCTGGTCTTAGTTTTGTCTCTTGGATGCAAATCACATCCGCCTTCCTTTCCTCTGCTCTGTGTAACATCTCTTCAAGTTTGATTCTGCTTCCCCTTGTTCCGATTCCATTGAGATTACATTGAATTATTTTAAGACTGTGTGATTTGTGGTTGGGTGGAGACTGTAGTATATTTTTCGAGTTGGATCCTCTACCTAAATCCAAAACGCGGTTCAGATCCTGCGCGACAACCGATGCAGTATGAGATTCTGTTGTGCACGACTCCATATAGGTTATATGCCAGTTACGTTAAAGCGCTGGTTTTATCCAACATTTCCCCGAGGTCACCTACAGAGAGGTGTAACTTGGACTTTGACCTGGTATTAAATGGCCGCCTCTAACATGAGGAACAGACGCCCTGTGCAGCCGCTCCTAACATGGAGAACAGACGCTGCTGAATATCCTGTAACCCAAGAATAGGAGCCCTTACAGGGTGCTATCAGTCGGGCCAACTGAACCCAAGTTTTTTAGCGAGCTTGTTACTGCTCCCCCTCCTCCTTTTACCTCCTGGCTTGGGACCGGCAATGGCGGAGTTTCACACTATGTACTAAGTGTCAACCTGCAACCCCAAAACACATTATTGACTGTATTGACTCATCCATTGATGAGCTCTACTCTTCCCCGGCAGACACCATCAACAAGCTTGATACCCTAATATGATTGAGTGGAGATAAGAAAGCAGAAGAAGAAAAATGGTAATTTGGAAAATTTAAACTGTCCATTGTAAATAGGTGTCCGCTAAAGGGAGGTTCTACTGTATATTTATTAACCACAATATATTTGGGAACTGTGGGTTCTTGCATTGTCAGTACCAGGTGTAGCATGAACCAGCTAGATGTAGACCAGCCACTGTAGATCTCTGATCTGGTGTGTAGATGGAGAGATGGGAGCCCACCACACTGTGATCGATGCACTCATGAAGCAGAAGCATCGCCTGGTCTACGAGCGAAGACACCCAGACGTCAACCTCTACCCTGAGTAGAGTTATCCTGCCTTGCCTTTCTTAGACAATAAACCACTTGATGTACACTCTGACCCCACTCTGGATCATTTACACATATACAATGGCATCATTTCTTGTTTTTTTTGTTTCCTTGAGATAAAAGAAAATAAGACCTAATCCAAATAATTTATTAGTGTGTGACGTTTCAGCAACAACATTGTCACCATCATCAGACAAAAGAAACATTTACTCTATTGTCTGATGATGGTGACAATGTTGTTGCTGAAACGCACTAATAAATTATTTGGATTAGGTCTTATTTTCTTTATAATCCAAATTGTGCTTTATCGTTTCCATGAGATGAAATTTGCCATTACAGATTCCTATAATACAAAGATGAATAGAGCCAAACATCAAAACTACAACTCTGATATAATGATAAGTCACACTTTTGGATTATAGATTATAAACACAAGGTAATAAGACCTAATATAAATAATGTATATAATTTAATAATGTGTTTTGAAAATAGAGCAAACCATAAATAAATATTTAATTTAAAAGGCATATATTGGATCAAAATATCATTTATTTTACCAATATTTCAGTTGGCTGAACGCCAACCTTTATCAAGGTACTAGCCGAATGACCTGGGCAACGCTCAGGTTTTACTCGATTAAATGTTTTTATTCAAATACTATTCGTTACAATTATAAATTGGCGCCGTGGATGTCACTCTTGTGAAACGTCCCGCTCCAAACTTTGTGTCTGAGAAGCGATATTTTTATAGAGAGATGATCTGGCTTTGTGTCTTCTGCTCGAATGAATGGTTTTTCTGTTAGAATTTTGTCCCTGCATACTAAAAATGAACTGGCTTCACCCGTGGTCTCTGCTTTTTGGAATTTTTCCCAATATGATTTTGTATCCGATAATCAAATATGATACAGAAATATTGTCATCATCATTTTTTAACTAAAAAACAACTATTTATGCCCAGAACCTGTCAATTTCAATTTTTCTTGGCTAAAAATTCGATAAATATCGCTTCCAGATTTTTCTCTACGTCCTGTTAAAACGCGTTTTACATGTACATTAGGTCAACTGATATTATCTCCCATCTTCACCGCTAGAGGCGCTGCTTGCGAGCGAAAGGGCAAATTTGCAACGCAATTTGCAAATAACTCGAAGAATATTCGGGATAGAGACTTGAAATTTTCACAATAAGTTTTTCCAGATTCTACTCTATATACTGTTAAAATTTCAGTCAGATTAGTTACGTATTGTGGACGTGTATAGCCGACATAGGAACAAACGCACATACATACATACATTGACTTTTATATATATAGGGATTATAACATATTAATGTGTGTCAACAACAAACTCAGCGCCACATAACGTCAATAGAATTAAGTTTAAAATATTTTTCTCCCCATTGATAATAAGAAAAAATATTTTAAAACTTAATTCTGTTGACGTTATGTGGCGCTGAGTTTGTTGTTGACACACATTTTATTTTTTTTGCTTATCCCTAGTACACATGGTACAGGCCATGATAATCATGGTGGGTAGTTAGCGACTGCTTTTACTGTAAGCGCACCACATGTCTACACATGTGAAAAGCAGTTCGACTTTGCACTTACAAATGTGCCAGAGCCCCGTTTGGTTACTTGAACTCGCTGGTGGGGTTGGACTTTTGCAAGAATCGGGGGGCATTGGAGCATTTTTTTTTTTTAAACAGAAAAAAGTGTCCAATGCGGGAATCGAACCCGGGTCGTAGTGGTCGAAAACCAAACGGTTTAACAAGCCTTCCACCGACCCCTCCGTTTATTGTTGACACACATTAATATGTTATAAAACCTTGATAAAGGTTGGCGTTCAGCCAACTGAAATATTGGTTAAATAAATTATATACCTTGTGTTTATTATCTGCTATCTTGTTTACACACTTGATAACAGTAACTTTTTAAAACATGCTGTGAGATATTTTCTCATTCAGTCTGATGATGGTAACAACGCTGTTACCGAAACATCACACACTATTTATTTATGATGATTTTGTCTAATTACCTCATGTTTATAAAACTGATATAATTTTGATTTTTCACAAAGGTACATTGTGTTCACAGGTACATTGTGTGTCATACTCTCCTGGAGGTCTAATGTTTTTTACTCAGTATTGATGGAAGATTTTTTTGAATTCAGTACTTTTGTTCAAAGAAAGTAAGAAAACTGTTGCAGAAACTTTGCACACTTTATTTATTTGGATGCAGTCTTGTTACCTTATGTTTCTAATCTATAATCCAAAATGTACCTTATCATTATTGCAATCCTTTTCTGCAAATGTTTCTTTAAAAATTGGTATTTTTCCAAAATTTTAAAGGTGAACACAAGACCAAATCCAAATGAATAATAATGTGTGATGTTTCAGTGTTGTTACCATCATCAGACAAAAGTATTGAATGACCATACTGACTGGCTTCAGAACTTGTGTCTGAAGATGGTAACACCACTGTTACTGAAACATCACACATTATTTATTTGAATTTGGTCTTGTTATCTTGTTTTTTTTCACACGGAATGTTTTTAATAGATCTTGGTGTTAGCAGTTGTATGAACATTTATTAAGACTTTTTTCTGATGATGGTAACAACTCTGTTACTGAAACGTCACAAACAATAATTTGGTCTTGTTACCTTTGTTTGTAATCTATAATCCAAATTGTACCTTTCCACAGAGTTGTACCAACAAGATAAAACAGATAAGAAGAAAAATAATTTCAAGAACCTTTTTTTTTGTGCTTATATCCTTAGTACACGTGGGATACAGGCCATGATAACCATGGTGGGTAGAAGTAGGCGACTGCTTTTATTGAAAGTACACCACATGTCTACACATGTGAAAAGCAGTTCGGCTTTGCACTTACCAAAAAACCTTCTTATAAGAACCTATCGAATCTATGTGCTGATTGGATCACCCTGACACAGCAACGATGTAACAGCACTGTACTGTGCTGTCGTGTGCTGTCGTTGTTTCTTATCCCCTTGTGTAAGCAACGACACACCAGTATGCCACATAGCAAACATACCTCATTGACTCTCCTATATGCTATAGTTTAAATTTGACTTGCATTAAAATAAATTTACATATCATTATGAGGTTTATCTTTCCGAATTTTCTTTTTTTTTTTTTGTTGCTTATCGTGATACGTGGTACAGGCCATGATAATCATCTTCTTCTTTCTTATCTCCACTCAATCATATTAGGGTATCAAATTGTGACCCTTGATGGTGTCTGTTTGACAACCATCATGACTGGGTGAAGTAGAATGCCTTTGTCATTAAGACTGGGAGCACTACTCAGTGGCAGGCCGACTTAGCTCCAAAAGAAATGGCCGCCTCTGACATGAGGAACAGACACCATGTGCAGCTGCTCCTAAAATGGAGTACAAACGCTGCTCATCCTGTATCCCTGGAGTCCTTACAGGGTACTATCAGCCGGGCCAGCTGAGCCCAGGTTTTTTAGTGAGCTTGTTACTGCTCCCCCTCCTCCTTTTTCATCCGGGCTTGGGACCGGCAAAGGCGGAGTCATGATAATCATTGTGGGTAGAAGTAGGCGACTGCTTTTACAGTAAGCGCACCACATGTCTACACATGAAAAGCAGTTTGACTTTGCACTTACAAATGTGCCAGAGCACCCGTTTGCTTACCTGCACTCGCTGGTGGGGTTGGAATTTTTGCAAAAATCGGGGGCCATTGGAGCATTTCCCCTCCATAATTTTCTACAGACAATATGCTAATAGGTTTAAAGTCTAACTAACTGTGACGGTGTGTTGGCATGCTAACCTTATCACACAAACTAACGGAACTTAAACTTAATCTGTGATTTATAGCTACAAGGTAATAAGACCTAATCCAAATAAATAAATTAATTGTGTGACGTTTTGGTAGCAGTGTTGTTACCAAAATGTCACACTATTAATTTTTGGGGGTCAGTCGAAGGATGGTCTAAACAGTTGGTTTTTGACCGCTAAAACCCGCGTTCGATTCCCCCAATGAGCATTTTTTTCTGATAAAAAAAAAAAATGCTCCAATGGCCCCCGATTCTTGCAAAAGTCTAACCCCACCAGCGAGTGCAAGTAACCAAACGGGGCTCTGGCACATTTGTAAGTGTAAAGTCGAACTGCTTTTCACATGTGTAGACATGTGGTGTACTTACAGTAAAATCAGTCGCCAACTTCTACCCACCATGATTATCATGGCCTGTACCACGTGTACTAGGGATAAAAAAAAAATCACAATTAATTTATTTGGATTAGGTCTTATTTTCTTGTAGCTATAATCCAAATTGTGCTTTATCGCCGAATTATACTAATATTAAAATGATATCTATCAAATACATTTTGACACGATCTTGGTGTAAAATTAATAAAAAATATTACTTTTACAGACCATATACTGCGAACTTTAAAAATTTAAGTGAAAATGCTTGGCACATCAGCGGTGAACCCTCTCAGCGTTTTCATCGAACTATCTCCAGGCCGCTCAACTATTATATTGGATTGGGTTTTTCTACTATAGTCTGTATTTTCTAAACAAGGCAGCTTAGGGGTGCTCAGAGAACCTCATGAGAACTTTATGGACATGAGCTCCTAGGGCTGTACTGAAGTATTTACTTATAATTGCAAGTAAATTTGAGAGGTCCGGAGAAAAAAAAATGGCGACACCGCTGAGAACCAGTGATTAGCTTCGGTTCAAAATCACTTTATTAGGTACCGCTCAACAAGAGCAACCTAGTTTATGATAGTTACAACAATGAATAATAGGTGAAGTTCGCATATTAAAGAAAATTTTAACACGGGATTCAATCCCGGTTCATGATTGTCGGGAATCGAGGGTGTTACCCACTCGTCCACCGACTTTATTGTGATTAGCTAACCCATCCTCCTATCTATCTTTGATATCACCGCAGTAAGGTCTGTAGTTTTGTTTATTGTAGCGTGGTAAACAAAGACAGCCCAACAAGCGACGCCTACATGTGGTGAACGCTTTGTTCCACTGAGGTGGTTAGAAAAAAAAAATCCCTGCAGACACGACCAGTGGCGCCCAAGGACGCTAGCGGAGAATTCTGCAGTTGGCGGAGAGATGTGGCTGGAAGCTGTCCTCGGGCTGGTGGCCTTCGTGACGGCCCTCGCTCTGTGAGTAGCCTCCTCTGTTGGACTTTTCCTCTTTGTCCTTATTTACATAGCTACCGTGTTCTGTCAGCTAGGACAGCTCGGTCAGACAAATGTCACAAGTAGTAAGTGTCAAATAACGATACTGAAATAACGACTATAAACACCTTACTGTGTTATTTCTAATGTTGAGTCAATAATATTAAACGGTTAGTTGTAAGATTTGGAATCTAAGGAGTATAGAGCATGGCTGAATGGGAACATACAACCCAGGAGACAGTTCGATAAAGATGCATGGATCATCCTACATACTGTGTTCTGTATATAGGTATGGATCACACATCCTACATTTTAAACGTTTATGTTATCATCCCAGTATCAGAGTTGGTGATAAAGATAGCGACCGTGTTCTGTCAGCTATGGTCGCTCGGTCAGACAAATGTCACCAGTAGACCGCAAAGTGATAAATTAATACAAAACAATGCCATCTATATATAACGAATGAAGACATTAAGACGCGAATGTTTCTTTTCACAAATAAATCAAACTTCTACTGTCCTTACTGTGATGAGAAAATATTGGGAGGGCTTGGCTTATCAGTGGTGAACCCTCCCAGCGGTTTCGCCAAACTAATCTACCAGACCGCTTCTTTAGAGCTCTAATACTGTATTGGATCATTTTGATTATATATGTTACACTGAAAGTTGGAATCTTAGAAATGGTATTTAAGTAAACTATGGACATAAACTTTTAGGACAGTAGAATTACATATAAATATTTTACGAATAAATGAACTCTGTAGATTTGGTTAAACTTATACAAATAAAAGATTACACGAGGAGCTTCTTTTCCGTTTAATTGCTAGCTTTCGAACCTTGCGGTTCTTCAACAGGCGTGGCTAGTACAACAATACTAACAAGATAAAAGCGCGCTTGAGCCATTATATACAACATCCAAATTTACATACGAAGGGATATTTCAAATATAATTAAAATAGAAATAAGAATTATGACTATAAAATATAAAACTATGCTAATAAAACTTAAAAATTATTAAAATTAGATAAAATTTGGGAAATACATTTATATACGCTAAAAGTTGGAAATGAACAATAATCGAGCAATGCTCTTCCGCAAACACAATAGTAACAAATAACGATACCGATATTAAAAACTCCCAATTTTGTTAATACAAAGCAATAACGGGCCCTGTTGTTGTTGTCGTGTCCAAAGAAGAGACTCAGATGTCTCAATACATCTCTATCACAGCAATGTTCACTATCTTGGGTGTGTATAGCTGCTGTTCTGGGTCTATGTCAATTTTCTGCAAGGCTGCGGACATTGCTGGACATGAGAATATGTGAGTAGGTGTTAGTTCCACACCAGGACAGTTGTTACATGTCCTATAGGTTCTTGTGCCATCTGGATGTATTGTCATTCCTTTATAGTGTTTTGTTCTAAGTCTTGTTATAGTTTTTGTCAGTTTTCTCTCCGAGTTTATTTCACATATTTGATTATTTTTTGTTTAATTATCTTGTATTTTGCCAAAGCATCAGCGTCAAATACTGACATTTGTTCTAATAACGCGCCATCTAGCTACATATAGCAAAATAAAACATTAAGGTACGAATGTTTCTTTCACACATAAAACAAACTTCTACTCTCCTAACTGTGATGGAAAAGAAAAATTCGTGTTTTAAAAAATAACGAATTTAGAAAAATAGTAGAATAATTCTTCCTGGAGTGAACTTATACGTTAATAACAAGGCGAAGGAAGACGAGTATCTTTATTGGTGCATAAGAGCAAGCTTTCGGGCAAAAGCCCTTCGACTGGCAAGATATAACGACACATATATCCACAGTGTCGTTATATCTTGCCAGTCGAAGGGCTTTTGCCCGAAAGCTTGCTCTTATGCACCAATAAAGATACTCGTCTTCCTTCGCCTTGTTATTATCGTATAAATTCGTGTTTTAATCCTTTCATTTGTTATATAGAGATGGCGCGTTATTGCTTTGTATTAATTTATGTCTAACTGGCTTTATCCTTATTGTTTACCGAAGAACATTACTCAATGCAGATATTTATATGTAATTCTACTGTCCTAAAAGCCTATGTCCATAGTTTGCTTAAATACCAGTTCTAAGATTCCATCCTTCAGTGTAGCATATATAAGCAGAATGATCCAATACAGTATTAGAGCTCTAAGAAGCGGTCTGGTAGATTAAATTGGTAAAACCGTTGGGAGGGTTCACCACTGATGATCCAAGCCCTCCTAATATTTTTTTTATCGCAGTAAGGACAGTAGAAGTTTGTTTTATATTTAAAAGAAAAATTCGTGCCATAATATTTTCATTTCCTATCCTTATTATGTTATTTTCATTGTTGAGTCGATAGTATTAAACGATTAGTTGTTGGGAAGGCCAGGCTCATCAGTGATAAACCTCCCAGCGGTTTCGTCAGTTTAATCTTACATACTGCTCTAATATTGTATTAGGAGGAATGTCTTTATTTACGGGGCTGCTAACCAAAATGAATGATTTTGAGCCCCGATGGACGCAAAAGGCGGAATATATACATTGCACTGTTGGAGGGGCCTGAGGATGGGTGGCCAGGGGATCATCGCCAGGTGAGGCCAGGAGAGCCGGGGTGTAGAGGAGGATCAGGGGGGGCAGGGTGGTGATCCGCGGAGATCAGGGGGAGGCAGAGACGGGTTCAATAGTGTTGAGCCCAAGGGGTAAAATATTGTATTAGGCTGTTTTGCTTTTATATACTGATACTGAAGATAAATTCTTGGAAAATGTATTTTAAAACGAATTATGGACATAAACTTTGAGGACAGTTAAAATAAACATAAATATATAAACAGGCTTCAAGCATTGTTCTTCTGCAAACAACAAATAAGTCTTTTAGACGTAATGTAAATATGATCAATTTAGCGCGCCATCTGTTAGGAGAAAGTTAAACTATTTTAGATACATATGTTGATTCAGTCATTTGATTGATTGATTCAGTGATTTATTTAGAGAACATTTGTCATGATACATGCGATATTACCGCTAGGAGGCTGATCCGACCGGCTGCGTGTCGCCTTGGCTCCGGTAAATATTTGTTTTGAAAATTATTTATATCATAGTTATTATATATTATATATTTTCAGTTAATTATTAGTTATTGTAATACTACATTATTCTTTGCTGAATCTATTGGATTTTTAAACAAACACAATCAAATTTACTACCGCAAACTTTATGCAAAAATTTCATTTTATAAAAATATGCAAATTTACTGCTCTTTATTTTAGATTCTTACACGAAACTAAATAAATGGAATCAGCTGTAGATTCAATTAAATTAAAACTTGATGAAGTTCTTGAATACTTCACAAATAAATTTAAAAGTACTAAAAAAATTTAACCAAAATTGATCTGACATTTCTTGGAACAAATATAAACCAGATAAAAGATGGTATTTCCTCCATAACAGAAATAAAAAAAGGAATTTGGACTAGAAACAATAACCGAAGTCATCAAAGAGGTAATGGACAGCAGGATTGATAAAATAGCAAAGGATATTTCAATTTATAGACCTTCTTATGCACAAATTGCAAAAAGAGAAAATGTATCAGATTTGAACGTAAAACATCAGCAAATTCAAAATAGAGAATTCACGCTCATGGCAAAACACCAGTCAACAATGAACCTACTTCAACCATTATACAGGTTATTTCTAAGGATATAAAGAAAATTCGAGACAGGGGCACAAAGATAAAAATCAACAAAATGTTTAACACAAGAAGCGCAGTAATTATAAAATTGCCTAATATAACAGAGATGAATTCACTTCAAGAGGAATTGAACAAATCTGAGGAATTAAAAACAATAAGCAAAATTTTTGTTCCAAAGCAAAGAGATCCAACAGTGGTGGTGAAAAACGTTTCCAAACTAACCGATACAACCACATTTGTAAACACGATTTGTAATATGAATCAGGAGCTGAACGGAATGGAAGATGAAATCAAGATATTATTCGTAATGAAATCTAACACACCAACCCAAAGCATAGTCCTGAGAGTTTCCCCAAAAGCCTATCAACTTATGAAAAGAATGAACAATACATTATATACAGACCTAGAACGTTGTCAGATACAAGATAAAATCCTAGGTAGATGCATAAAAAAACTCTTGTATCTACATGTCCCTGTCTTGTGCGACCTTTTTGCAGAAAATGTGATCAGATTTGACATTTCCTCGTCTCAAGGTATCAGACGAACTGTTGCCAAAGATGGCGATACTTCTAATATCCACGCAGACGATAGAGAATGGCGATAAACTAACGTAAAGGAAGGTAGATGCATTAAGAACTCTTGTATCTACATGTGTTACAGTTGTCTTGTACGACTTTCTTGCAGAGAATCAGCTATGACATTTCCTCGTCCCTTAGATATCAGACGAACTGTTGCCAATATGGCGCAAATTCTGATATCCAAGCAGACGATAGAGAATGGCGATAGACTAACGCAAGGGGAGGTAGATGCATTAAAAACTCTTGTATCTACATGTGTTACAGTTGTCTTGTGCGACCTTCTTGCAGAAAATGTCGTCAGCTTTGAGATTTCCTCGTCCCAAGATATCAGAAGAATTGTTACTAAAGATGACGATACTTCTAATATACACGCAGACGATAGAGAATGGTGATCAACCAACGCAAATATAGGTAGATGCATTAAGAACTCTTGTATCTACTGGTCTGACACAGTTGTCTTGTGCGACCTTCTTGCAGAAAATGTCGTCAGCTTTGACATTCCGTCGTCCTAAGCCATCAGACGAACTGTTGCCAAAGATGGCGCAATCTCTAATAACCAGGCAGACGATGGTCATCAACCAACGCAAGAGGAGTTAGATATTTCATCAGCCGATGCCGGAAATCTAGCGTTATATTCGATCAATGATAAAATAAATTATTTCGTAGCTGAGAAATGTTTTAGGAATTTATTAAGAGTTCAATTATAAATAAGCTGCAATATTTTTATTCTAAATTTGTAAGTTAATTTTTTCAGAAAATAAATTTTGATAGATAATTGAAACTTGTTGAGAGAAAATTTAGCATAGAATTTTTAAATATATAAATAAACTGCCCCACCACAAAATAAAACCTTGATCATACCTCCAGCTAAAGCATAAATAGTTTAAAATGGTTTTACTCGGGTGATGTACAGTGCCTTGTTCTGATGTACATTTAAAGGGAGAGGTGCCTTTTTTGGTACATAAACATGAACTTTATGTATACATGAACACTTCTTTGTGTTTGCTGTCTTGTCTTTTAGGCGGAAGAGCTGTGTGCTCGCGGGGCAAAATTCATTCATGGATAAAACTTGAAGAAGTGGTACGTCTTTAGAGTCATCGGTCGTCTTTTTTTTTTCTTGAAGGAGACTGAGGTTGTTCACACTTGGTTATCTTGTGTGTCTTCAATAAAGGTCACTCTGTTTATACACCAATACCTCACTTTGCGTTTTTTTCGAAGTTGAGTCGCTGCTTAATTTTTACTGATTTTCACTGTGCGTCGTTAGATTTTCGAAGTTGCGTTGTTTTGGATTCGAGTCTTTAATTAAAAAAAAATGTTTTTTCCTAAAATATGGCAACACCTTTGTTTTTGATTGCGCCTTCACATATTTTCACTTTGCGTCGTTTCAATTTGCGTCGTGTTTTTTTGGAACGTAACCCCGACGCAAAGCGAGGTATGGGTGTATTACCACAAACTTCAAAATACATCCGAACTACATTTTGAGTTAATCACACATAAGTCCTCGTGAGATTTGCTACTTACCTCGGCATCTTATTTCATGTCTAAATACAATTTCGACAAAGGAAAGTGTTTGGTGTAAAACAGGTAACCTCGAGTCATAGCTTGTCAATTAACCTTGACACTTGGACAGTTCTTTTTTGGACGATTCCCAATTTGGGAGTTGTAATGACAGAAAAACAACTTTTTGATCTTCACTTTCTAAACTTTTCTTTTATTAGAACAATTATATTATGATGCATTAGCGCGCCATCTGTTATGAATATTCGAAACTATTATAGACGTGTATGTTTCTTTTAAAAATTTACTCTGTTTACGCTTTCTAAGTATACCTATCCCCCGATTTACACGGTACTTGTTTCAGACGTTTTCGCTTTTACACGGTTTTCCAAATAAGTTTTTTTTTTTTGTTTTTATCGCACTATACTAAATGCTACCGTGATTAAACACATGCGCTGTGTACACATCTCACGAGCAATCCCGAGCTTATGTGCTCACTACATATTTTAACCTGTCAATGCATTTTATTTTTATTTCTGTGTACACCTATCCCCCGAACGTTCTCAGGAACGTATCTACCGTGTAAATCGGTGGATAGGTGTATTACATATTTGTATAGGAAACAGTATGTGAATATAGTACGCTAGGTGTACTGCATACTTCTGTTGCATAAACACTTCTTTGTATTTGCTGTCTTGTCCTTTAGGCAGAATAGCTGTGTGCTCGCGAGGCAAATATACTCATGGGCAAAACTTAAGGAAATGAAAAGTATTTGAAGTCGCCGGTCATCTGTTTTCTGAAGGAAACAATAAATTTTGTTTACATCTGGTTATCTCGTGTATCTTCAATAAAGTTCACTGTAATATCTTTCAGAGTTATTGTCTGAATCCCGATATACATGCTAAAAGGTACAACTTCCTTAAGTTTTGTCCATGAGTGTATCTTTCAGAGTTATTGTCTGAATCCCGATATACATGGTAAAAGGTACAACTTCCTTAAGTTTTGTCCATGAGTGTATCTTTCAGAGTTATTGTCTGAATCCCGATATACATGATAAAAGGTACAACTTCCTTAAGTTTTGTCCATTAAGGAATATATGAGAAACTTCTACAATTATAGAGACCTATCCCATGTGTTCAGGTGGGCTGTGCTGAAACAACTCCTGGACGTTTGAAAATTTTCTTTTTATTACTATCCTCAGGTAGACTTCCCTGAACCAACTTGTGGACGTTTGAATCCTTCCTAGAACCTCCAAAGGTCTTAATTTTAAGAGGCCAAAGTATGTTTGGAATCCTGGATTGCAGTTGTGTGATCCAATGTTTGGACTTTCTAGATGGAATCTACAGTTTTGGTTGAACTAAGAA
>CP092883.1:68956967-68973815 GCA_030710605.1 Cordylochernes scorpioides | reverse complement strand
TACTTTATTTTGCGTGCAATAACTATTTTACAATAAACTTAATTAAAAATATTTTCCATAAAATAAAAATATAATTTATATTGAGAAAAAGATAATTATAGCCCAGCTTCCTGGGAGGCGCATTTTTATATCGATCTATATTTTTAAATCATAAAACTTTTACTCTGTACTAAGACCAAAATTTTCCCGAAGTTTAAAGATAATTTTATTTTTATATATATTAACTATTTTTCGCGTTAATGTTATTGGACAAAAAATTACGTTTAAATAAATATCGAAAGTTATGTATACGATTTTTGCAAAATTAATTTAACTCGCATACTATTTTTTTTTTTTTTTTTTGATGCATTCAAAAGAACAGTAAAGAATACTATGTAAACATTTTTGTTTTTGTTTATATGCCTTCCTGTTTAAAGGTTACAGGGTAGTTGACGTTTTGCGCAGCGGAAACCCGGCTTACTTAAATCTCTCGCCTTTTAAACAACGAATATTATCAATATTATTATTTTTTTTGTTAAAAGATGTTACCAGAAAATTTAATTTTTCTGCTTTTACAATTCTTTGTAGATGCCTTAACTAATTCATTTACAGTCAAGAGGTAAAATCAAAACTAACCATTAACTACTTTAAAGTATTTTGAGAACAATAATAAGACGCCCCATAATATTTATATAATAAAATTTTTACAGAAATTATATTTATATGCATTCAGACTTATTTAAATTAAACACCCCAAGGAATAGGTGGTAAGTAGAAGAGGCACTTAAAAAAAAGCAAAAGATGGTATATACTTTGAGTTAATTGATCTATTTTAAATATAAGAATTCAGAAATAAATAAATAAATGAACAGAGAAGTTCTACTGTACTGTATAAAATGTAAAGATTTAAATAAAATAACTAAATGAATTGAATTGTAAAAATGATTAATGACCTATTATAGATTAGTCTGTGATTAGCAATGCTCTTCTGCAAACAATAAAGACAAGGCCAGTTAAGCATAAATTAATATAAATCAATATTATAAACAGATTTGTGAGATGATAAGACACAATTTGGATTATAGAATATAAACACAAGGTAATAAGACCAAATCCTAATAAATAGTGTGTGACGTTTCGGTAACAGCGTTGTTACCATCTTCAGACAAAAGTGCCTTATCCTATGATATTTTAAACTTAATATTGATACAAGGTGTTGACATGGCATCTGCCCGATAAGCGGAACACTGTGGGTTCGATTCCCATCCCTGAACACTTTATTTTTCCGTCCATCATTATTCTTCACAATTCATCCTTTCATACTTCATCCATAAGGTTAGAAATAATCAGTATTTCTCCTTAAATTTTTATTTTTCGTTCAAAAGAAACACATGCAGGATAATTTTCAAAATTTTTTTTTTTTGCTTATCCCTAGTACACGTGGTACAAGCCATGATAATCATGGTGGGTAGTTAGCGACTGCTTTTACTGTAACCCACCACATGTCTACACATGTGAAAAGCAGTTCGACTTTGCACTTACAAATGTGCCAGAGCTCCGTTTGGTTACTTGCACTCGCTGGTGGGGTTGGACTTTTGCAAGAATCGGGGGCCATTGGAGCATTTTTTTTTAACAGAAAAAAAGTGTCCAAAGCGGGAATCGAACCCGGGTCGTAATGGTCGAAAACCAACGGTTTAGACCAGCCTTCCACCGACCCCCTATTAATTTTCAAATGTCGTTCTACAATTATAAGTCCCATTATATTGTATTATAAGGTGTTATTATTGAACTGGAAACTGATGTCTTGTTGGTTCTCAGAGGAATGGATCTGGAGCTCAGAGTCAAAGCCAACAACAGGACCTTGAGTGTGTTTGATCCAGGTGAGTTGTTCTTGCACAAACATTTTTCTTATATCTATCTGTGGTGATGTATGGGGGATAGAATTAAAGACAGTCATCTTCCATTAACTCCGCCGGTCCCAAGCCCAGATGAAAAAGGAGGAGGGGGAGCAGTAACAAGCTCAGTAAAAAACCTGGGCTCAGCTGGCCTGACTGATAGTACCCTGTAAGGAAACCAGATATACAGGATAAGCAGCGTGTGTACTCCATGTTAGGAGCAGCTGCACATGGCGTCTGTTCCTCATTTCAGAGGCGGCCATTTTTTTTTTAACTAAGTCGGCCTGCCACTGAGTAGTGTTCCCAGTCTTAATGACAAAGGCAGACTACCTCACCCAGTCATGATGGTTGTCAAAAGCCTCAAGTTCTACAAGCTTGATACCCTAATATGATTGAGTGAAGAAGGAGATCTTCCATCGAGTATTCTCACCCTCAGGCTTGTCTAGTGAGATATATATTAGGCCTAACATCATCTTCTATATGTGAATTCTATTCAAGTTAATAAGACCAAATCCAAATAAATAAATAGTGTGTGACGTTACGGTAACAGTGTTGTTATCATCTTTAAACAAAAGTGCTGAATGAGAAATTTTATCACAGCATGTATTTTAAACAGTTACTGTTATCAAAACTGTTATTTAAAAAACATGCTGTGATAAAAATTTCTCATATAGCACTTATGTCTGGAGATGGTAACAACGCTGTTACCAAAACGTCACATGCTGTTTATTTATTTGGTCTTATTACCTTGTGTTTATAATCTATAATCCAAATTGTGCCTTATTGTGATTTCTACTGGGTTACTGAGAGGAACAAGGAACTACTGGGTGGAGATGACCTTCCTGTTTCTTGCAGACTTTTCCTTCATAAATAGATATTTGAATCTTGTAAATATAGCCAAGACTTGGCTAAGACAACATCACTTGGTACCAACATGTTGCTATATACCATGGTTAAAACAATTGAAACTTGGGACCTTAGAATTATGATGTTATAACCCAATTGTGGTTATAAAAGTGGCTGCGATAGCAAGATTATACTGAGAAGAAACAAAGTCTAACAATGTGGAGTTTCTATTCATGATAAAATTGTGAAAAAAGTTTTAAAATTACAAATAATTTCTCACAATGAGTTTATTACAAAACGCTAGCTTTCAAGTGATAATCGCTCTTCAACGGGCTTAATAAAACATCGACTATATCTTACAAGAAATATTTACAAAACATACAGCGTGGATATTTACAACAGAAATTTTTAAATTGGTATGTTATTTAACAATGTTATGGAATAACAAACCAATTTAAAAATTTCAGCTCCATCCATGCTGCGCGCGTATGTTTTGTAAATATTTCTTGTAAGATATAGTCGATGTTTTATTAAGCCCGTTGAAGAGTGATTATCACTTGAAAGCTAGCATTTTGTAATAAACTCATTGTGAGAAAATATTTTGTAAGTTTAAAAAATGTAGTTTCTTCTTTGTAAAGATATAAGCTTGGCAAGCTTTTAAACAATAATGTTCTTTAACAAGCTGTAATACCATTGATCTCTTGTAATTATATTTAGCCTGATGATGGACGTTATTATCTGAAAGCTTATAACTGTTCAATGAAGAAACTTGCCACCGTTAGGTTTCATCTATTCTCAGAATATGATATGCAGGGATATCTCCTATTATGAAAATTAGAAACTATTATAGACGTGTAAGATTCTTTTTGAAATTAAACAATTTCTACTGCCTTTACTGCAATGGAAAAATTAATGGGAGGGCCTGTCTCATCAGTGGTGAACCCTCTCAGCGGTTTCACCAGTTTAATCTACCATATCGCTGTTATATTGCATTTTTGGAACTTTCTTTTATAGTGAGACTGATGCTAGCAACAGTATCACTATAAAGTAAGGACAGTAGAAATTGTTTAATTTCAAAAAGAATCTTGCGCGTCTAAAATAGTTTCTAAATTTCACAACAGATGGCACGCTAGTGGATCGTAATACCTCCTATTGTAACAATAATTTTTATTTTTTGCTTATCCCTAGTACACGTGGTACAGGCCAAGATAATCATGGTGGGTAGAAGTAGGCGACTACTTTTACTGTAAGCGCACCACATGTCTACACATGTGAAAAGCAGTTCGACTTTGCACTTACAAATGTGTCAGAGCCTCCTTTAGCTACTTGCACTCGCTGGTGGGGTTGGACTTTTGCAAGAATCGGGGGGCCATTGGAGCATTTTTTTTGTAACAAGAATATACTATAGAAACTCAAGTCTTCATATATAGAAGCTCCTCTCCCTGACTTGTGTTCCTTCTTCAATAGTGAATAGGGAGATTTTCGTTGTCTCAAGAATATACTCTATATATATAAAAATCAATGTTTGTTTGTTTGTTTGTATGTCCGGTATACAAATTCGCAGTAGTTCACTAATTCAAACCAAAATTTCCATACATGGGTAAAAAAATACGGGGAAGACGATAGGCTATTTTAAAAAATATATAAATCAATTATTAAAACTATATATTCAAATTATTCTACTTAGCTCACGAACAGCGCCCTCTATCAAAGATTAAATTATGCTGATGCAAACAAATAGATAATGCTAATAACAAACAATTATTAAAAAAAATCTTACCTAAATATATATCACTCGGGTAGATATGCACACGGGTCAATCCCGGGGCGAAGCCCGGGTCACCCGTCTAGTATTGTATCTAAATAGGAGTGACCAGGGTTCCAAGGTGATATACACCCTGTCCTGAGGTGGAACCCCCTTTTTTTCCCCCTATATTATCCCTAATACACATGTGGTACAGGCCATGATAATCATGGTAGATAGTTAGCAACTGCTTTTACCCTAAGTGCACCACATGTCTACATATGTGAATAGCGCAGTTCAACTTTTGCTCTTACAAGTGCATCAGAGCCTCCTTTAGTTACTTGCACTTGCTGGTGGGGTTGGACTTTTGTAAGAATCAGGGTCCATTGGAGCATTTTTTTTTTTTAATTATAAAGAAGTTTCCAATGCATGATTCGATCTTGGGTCAGGTTGTAGCAGTGATAGGTGGAGCCTTTGCAAGGTACAAAGTGCCATTATAAAAATGATAAAGCACAATTTGGATTTTAGAATATAAACACAAGGTAATAAGATAAAATTTTCGTAAAAGACATTTCCGTTGTTACCATCTTCAGACAAAAAAATAACTGAATGAGAAATTTTACTACAGTATGTTTTAAATAGTTACTGTTATATATTCTGTGTTTCTCAGAAAACTATCTTCTTCTTATCTGTTATCTTGTTTACACACTTGATAACAGTAACTATTTAAAACATGCTGTGGTGAAATTTCTCATTCAGTACTTTTATCTGAAGATGGTAATAACGCAGTTACCGAAACATCACACACTATTTATTTATTTGGAGTTGGTCTTGTTACCTTGTGCCATTATATAAGAGAGGGCTTCCACAAACTCCTAGCTAACTCTCCTGTGTTCTTCTCCTTCTTCTTTCTTATCTCCACTCAATCAATCACATTAGGGTATCAAGTTGTGACCCTTGATGGTGTCTGTTTGACAACCATCATGACTGGGTGAAGTAGTCTGCCTTTATCATTAAGACTGGGAGCACTACTCAGTGGCAGGCCGACTTAGCTCCAAAAGAAATGGCCGCTTCTGACATGAGGAACAGACGCCATGTGCAGCCGCTCCTAACAAGGAGTACAGACGCTGCTCATCCTGTATCCCTGGATTAGGAGCCCATACAGGGTACTATCAGCCGGGCCAACTTAGCCCAGGTTTTTTAGTGAGCTTGTTACTGCTCCCCCTCCTCCTTTTTCATTGGGCTTGGGACCGGCAAAGGCTGAGTTAACTCTCCTGTGTGCAGCCAGGGAACGGCTATGGCAGGGTCCATTCACATTCCTCCAGGCCGCAGACACCCAGTTTGGCATGATTGAGAACTACATCGAGCGCAACGCAGACCCCGGCTGGCAACAGGAGATCGCCCTGACACGCAAGATGGTGAAGGCTGCCAATGCCATGTCGCCTCGTCCTCGGTTCCTGATCATCTGTGGGGACTTGGTGGATGCCATGCCAGGTGTCTATCAGAATTGTCATTGTTGGGGGATGGTTAGGTACAATTTGGATTATAGGTTAGAAACACAAGCTAATAAGACCAAATCCAAATGATAAGGTACAATTTGGATTATAGGTTAGAAACACAAGCTAATAAGACCAAATCCAAATGATAAGGTACAATTTGGATTATAGGTTAGAAACACAAGCTAATAAGACCAAATCCAAATGATAAGGTACAATTTGGATTATAGATTAGAAACACAAGCTAATAAGACCAAATCCAAATGATAAGGTACAATTTGGATTATAGGTTAGAAACACAAGCTAATAAGACCAAATCCAAATGATAAGGTACAATTTGGATTATAGATTAGAAACACAAGCTAATAAGACCAAATCCAAATGATAAGGTACAATTTGGATTATAGATTAGAAACACAAGCTAATAAGACCAAATCCAAATGATAAGGTACAATTTGGATTATAGATTAGAAACACAAGCTAATAAGACCAAATCCAAATGATAAGGTACAATTTGGATTATAGATTAGAAACACAAGCTAATAAGACCAAATCCAAATGATAAGGTACAATTTGGATTATAGGTTATAAACACAAGCTAATAAGACCAAATCCAAATGATAAGGTACAATTTGGATTATAGGTTATAAACACAAGCTAATAAGACCAAATCCAAATGATAAGGTACAATTTGGATTATAGATTAGAAACACAAGCTAATAAGACCAAATCCAAATGATAAGGTACAATTTGGATTATAGATTAGAAACACAAGCTAATAAGACCAAATCCAAATGATAAGGTACAATTTGGATTATAGATTAGAAACACAAGCTAATAAGACCAAATCCAAATGATAAGGTACAATTTGGATTATAGATTAGAAACACAAGCTAAAATAAGACCAAATCCAAATGATAAGGTACAATTAGGATTATAGATTAGAAATACAAGGTAACACAAGGTAATAACACCTAATCCAAATAAATAAATAGCGTGTGACATTTCGGTAACAGCCTTGTTACTAACATCATTCAGTACTTTTTCCGTTACAATTCAGTACTTTAGTCTGTTGATAGTAACAAGGCTGTCACCGAAACGTCACACACTATTTATTTATTTATTTGTATTTGGTCTTATTACCTTGTGTTTATAATCTATAATCCAAATTGTACCTTATCATACATGATCAATGTAATGTAGGACAAACAGCCAGAACTTGATAGAAAATTAAAACATGTGCCATGTGCTTAGACATCTATTTTGATGGGAGAGGTGTCACCTTCAATCTTGAAAAGAAACATACGAGTCTAAAATACACCTATCCCCCGATTTACACGGTACTTGTTTTACACGTTTTCGCTTTTACACGGTTTTCCAAATAAGTTTTTTTTTTTTTTGTTCTTGTGGCACTATACACGATATTCTACTCTATACTACCTATGTTGAAAAGAATATTGGGAGGCTCTGATTCATGAGGGGGCGAACACCTATTCAGATTTGACAATTTAATATACACCTATCCCCCGATTTACACGTTTTTCTCAGGAACGTATCTACCGTGTAAATCGGGGGATAGGTGTCAATTTCAATAAGGCACAATTTGTATTATAGATTATAAATATTAGAGATCACATAGTTAAACCCAGGCTCTCCTGAAGGTGGTCTTTCATCCGACTCTATTTTGTTTGAAAGCTTCCTCATAACTTGGTCCACTGAGTCTCTGATAATAGACCATCTCCCTCTATGATATACCAAGTTTAGCCATGTTTTTTAGACTGTGGACTCTAACAGGAGACTCTACTCAAGGTAAGAAGACCAAATCCAAATAAATAAATAGTGTATGATGTTTCGGCAACAGCATTGTCACCATCATCAGACAAAAGAATAAAAAAAATGATGGGAACAATGCTGTTACCGAAACGTCACACACTATTAAATTATTTGGATTAGGTCTTCTTGTAGTTTCAATTTCTTATAAGCAGATGGCGTTCTAATTGCATTCTACTATCTTCTGTTGTTTATGCGATAAATGGGAATAAAAGAAGAAAAGTTTCTTTATTAGACAATTATAACGGTGCGAGCTTTCGGGCAAAATACCCTTCTACAGGCGTGGTAGACGTGACACTATAACGTAGGTAATGTGGCTAGAAAGAGAGTATATACACATGATTATTTACATATTAGCGGAATGTGCTATGCAAATGGGGATTTTTCATTTGTTATGAATATTGTAATTAAAGAGATAGTAGGCAAATAGGGCATTTGTATATTTGGAGTTTGAGTCTATAGAGGAATATGTTAACGTAAATTATAGGATATGCGATATTTCGAAGAATTTTAGGAAATGTTGATATCGGGCTATCGTGTTATGGTTATTACTGCAAGGCCAGGAGAGCACGATAGGCATCAGGAAGATCTATTTTACGGTTGATGCTGTTATGTCTGTGGGATTCTATGGATTCGAGAACTAATCGTTGGTGCTGGTTATGAATGCGTCTGTAATGTATGGTGGGGTGGTTGGTGTTGAATGTATGGCCAGTATTGAGTGTGTGCTGGTAAAGGAGGGACCTGGTGTCTTGATTGGAGATGTTTCTAGAATGCTCAGACATTCTGATGGCGACGGATCTACCTGTCTCGCCAACGTATGTGGCAGAGCATTGCTCACACGAGACAGAGTAGACCGCGCCAACAGAATGGAGGGGATCAGGGGGGGCATGCGATTTAGTATATGGGTGACGGAGGGATGTGAGCAGGTTGGAGGAGTTTTTATATAAGGTGCGGATACCGTATGCTTTAAGGCTTCTGGCTATGTCGGCTGAGGAGGGGGAGTAGGGAAGGAAACATAATGATCTGTAAATTTTAGGTTGGTTGGAGGGGCCAGGTGTATATGAATGTCTATTGATGAATTCAAGCGGGAACGATGCTATGGAGAGGTGCGATATGATGAGATTCTTCTCAATTTCTTTAAATATATCGAGCGAACAGTGGGTATAGATTCTTTTAGTGAGAGCTTTTACTATGTTGATTTTGTGGGAAATGGGGCAGTGTGAATTGAAATGGGTATAACTGGGGGGACACTGTTTTTTGTAGTAGACTGTGGTGTGGAATGAGGATGCGGTGCGTATTATTAGGATGTCTAGGAATGGGATGACCTGGTTTGATTCTATTTCCAAAGTAAAGGAGATGTTGGGGTTAAAACTATTGAGGGCTGCAAGTATGGTGCTCTCCTGGCCGTGTCTGCATAAGCAAAAGACGTCATCAATATAACGGCGCCATATTTGTATATCTATAGGGAGGGTACGGGTGATCCAGTTGTCTATTTCGGACATAGCGATTTCTGCGACAATAGAGGAAAGAGGGCTACCCATTGGCGAACCCTTAATTTGTCTGTAATGATTTTCTAGGAATGTGAAACAGTTCATGTTCAAGCAGAGCTTGGTAAGTTGTATTATGGATGAAGCTGTATGGGGATCTACACTATGTGAGCCAAGGAACCGCTCCAGACTATCTATGATGAGATTGTGGGGAAGACTGAGGTAGAGGGAGGTTACATCGAAGGAACACATTATAAAATGTGGGGCGGGTTTTAAGGCAGTTAACTCACTGATAAAGTGGGGGGTGCTACGTATGGAGTATATATTCCTGTGGTTGTGTAACAGAGGGGAAAGGTAGTTAGAGAGGAATTTGGCCAATGGATAAGCTGGTGAAAGATGGTAGGCGATAATCGGACGGAGTGGTACGTCCGGTTTATGGATTTTTGGCAGGCCGTAGATGTATGCTCTATTGGAAAGGTTGGAAATAAATATCTTGTAATCATCGGGGGTAATGTGCTTAGATTTTTTCAACTGTAGTAGGGAGGTTCTGAAAACTTTAACTAGAGAGAGGCTAACCTTGTCTGAGATAGGGGAGAAGGTGGTATCTTCTCCGAGTAGATCGTGCATCTTGGCTCGGTAATCCTCTTGGTTCATGATGACGGTATTTGAGCCCTTGTCGGATCGGGTGATGACTATGGATTTACTCTGCTTAAGTCTTTGGAGTGTTCTTAGGCCAGGAGAGCACCATACTTGCAGCCCTCAATAGTTTTAACCCCAACATCTCCTTTACTTTGGAAATAGAATCAAACCAGGTCATCCCATTCCTAGACATCCTAATAATACGCACCGCATCCTCATTCCACACCACAGTCTACTACAAAAAACAGTGTCCCCCCAGTTATACCCATTTCAATTCACACTGCCCCATTTCCCACAAAATCAACATAGTAAAAGCTCTCACTAAAAGAATCTATACCCACTGTTCGCTCGATATATTTAAAGAAATTGAGAAGAATCTCATCATATCGCACCTCTCCATAGCATCGTTCCCGCTTGAATTCATCAATAGACATTCATATACACCTGGCCCCTCCAACCAACCTAAAATTTACAGATCATTATGTTTCCTTCCCTACTCCCCCTCCTCAGCCGACATAGCCAGAAGCCTTAAAGCATACGGTATCCGCACCTTATATAAAAACTCCTCCAACCTGCTCACATCCCTCCGTCACCCATATACTAAATCGCATGCCCCCCCTGATCCCCTCCATTCTGTTGGCGCGGTCTACTCTGTCTCGTGTGAGCAATGCTCTGCCACATACGTTGGCGAGACAGGTAGATCCGTCGCCATCAGAATGTCTGAGCATTCTAGAAACATCTCCAACCAAGACACCAGGTCCCTCCTTTACCAGCACACACTCAATACTGGCCATACATTCAACACCAACCACCCCACCATACATTACAGACGCATTCATAACCAGCACCAACGATTAGTTCTCGAATCCATAGAATCCCACAGACATAACAGCATCAACCGTAAAATAGATCTTCCTGATGCCTATCGTGCTCTCCTGGCCTTGCAGTAATAACCATAACACGATAGCCCGATATCAACATTTCCTAAAATTCTTCGAAATATCGCATATCCTATAATTTACGTTAACATATTCCTCTATAGACTCAAACTCCAAATATACAAATGCCCTATTTGCCTACTATCTCTTTAATTACAATATTCATAACAAATGAAAAATCCCCATTTGCATAGCACATTCCGCTAATATGTAAATAATCATGTGTATATACTCTCTTTCTAGCCACATTACCTACGTTATAGTGTCACGTCTACCACGCCTGTAGAAGGGTATTTTGCCCGAAAGCTCGCACCGTTATAATTGTCTAATAAAGAAACTTTTCTTCTTTTATTCCCATTTATCGCATAAATAAACCGAGAAGATTATAACTGTCTTTATCTTCTGTTGTGTGCCGTTGTATACAACCTACAGCATAAACACAAGGTAATAACACCAAATCCAAATAAATAAATAGTGTGTTACATTTTGGTAACAGCGTTGTTACCGTCTTCAGACAAAAGTACTGAATGAGAAATTTTACCACAGCATGTTTTAAATAGTTACTGTCATCAGCAGGGGGTCGGTGGAAGGCTGGGTAAACCGTTTGGTTTTCGACCACTAGGACCCGGGTTCGATTCCCGCATTGGGCACTTTTTTCTGTTTAAAAAAAAAAAAAAATGCTCCAATGGCCCCCGATTCTTGCAAAAGTCCAACCCCACCAGCGAGTGCAAGTAACCAAACGGGGCTCTGGCATTTGTAAGTGCAAAGTCGAAGTGCTTTTCACATGTGTAGATATGTGGTGCGCTTACAGTAAAAGCAGTCGCTAACTACCCACCATGATTATCATGGCCTGTACCACGTGTACTAGGGATAAGCAAAAAAAAAAAACTGTCATCAAAGTGTGTAAACAAGATAACAGATTAGAAGATAGTTTTCTGAGAAACACAGAATATATAACAGTAACTATTTAAAACATGCTGTGGTAAAATTTCTCATTCAGTACTTTTGTCTGAAGATGGTAACAACGTTTTTACCAAAAGGTCATACACTATTTATTTATTTAGATTTGGTCTTATTACCTTGTGTTTATAATCTATACTCCAAATTGTGCCTTATCCAACCTACAGCATATGTTAAACAGGAACTCCAAAGAACGAGCCCCAGATCCGAGACTTCAAGAAGGTGTTAGAAGGCCTGGACAACCAGATCCCGCTGGTGTGTGTGTGTGGGAACCACGACATTGGCAACCAGCCCACGGTGGAGTCCATTCAACACTACAACCGCCACTTTGGGGACGACTACTTCAGCTTCCTGTGTGGAGGGGTGAAGTTTATTGTGCTCAACTCCCAGTTCTACGAGAACCCCTCCAAGGTCAGTCACAGCCACATCTTAGTCCCTCCAAGGTATTACTGGCTCTCTGTGATCTCAACACTGAAAACCATCTACAGTAGTTTATAATCTTGAAGATAGAGTTTGCCTGGCTGCATTCATATTTCTTAAGCAACACTTCAGCCAGAAAAAAAAAATTGAGAAAATAAAACTTTTTATATCCAAAGTGCCTTTTAAGCATTTTATATGGTATACATGTTATAAATTAAAAAAAAAATTCTGCTTGATTTTTGATCATGTTGAGGATTATGGTAATGCAGTCTTGGTTAAAGATTTCGAAAGAATAATAATAGTCTTGATCATTATAGCTTTAATTGAACTAAAGGAATATATATAAAAACATAATTTGATAAAGTACTACCTGGCTTAAGGCGTAAGAATAAAAAAATTAAAAACTTATTTACATAATGTACAAAAGTTTGAGCCGGCCATCGGGAAACAACAATGAGTTTTTATAGGGGAAGCATGACCTCTGGCGATCGATTTAGCAGAGTATTTGGATCTATGAAATATAATTTTAAATAAAATAATATTTTAATATAACATATACATGGCTCTATATACTGTGTCACCTCTTTAATTTAACACTTAGTATAGTGAACACACACATGCTCTCCTTCATGCACATGAACTTCTTTCTACGGGTGTAGACATGTGGAGTACTTATAGTCAAAGCAATCCCTCGCTGCCCACCATGATTATCATGGCCTGTACCATGTGTAATTGAGGTAATAAGTAAAAAAACACTTATTATTATTTAGTTTTTTTTTTTTTAAATCTCTTGATCTCATTTTTTTACTTATCCCAAGTACACATGGTAGAGGCCATGATAATCATGGTGGGTAGTTAGTGACTGTTTTTACTACACATGCCTACTTATGTAGGAAGCAGTTTGTCTTTGAATTTATAAGTGCGCCAGAACCCCATTTGGTTACTTTCGCTCCTTGGTTGGGTTAGACTTCTGCAAGAGTCAGGAGGCATTGAGGTAATTTTTTTCTTCAGAAAAAAGTGCCCATGAGAGATTCAATCCCAGGTCATGGCTCTGTTTGTGTTGACAGTTTATGCCACTCTTCATAAATCAACCTATCCAAAATAGACAGGATCCAAGCAAGCACAGTTAAAATTATCAGCAAGCTTAGAGGATCTTGCCCAAATTACATTGCTGAACTCGAATCCAACTTTCTTCCCCTTGCACCTAAGGAGTAAAATCGGTTTCTCAAAATTCATATTTAAAAAGATTCATTTTCCCAAAGAACACCTTACAGGAAATTTTATTCGAAATTAGGACTCAACCTCTTCACATATTCAATTAACTGGCTATAATTCAACACAGACTTCAATTCAACTTCTCTACTCCTTGTGTTAACAACTGAAAATATTGATAAGGCGCAGTTTGGATTATAGATTAGAAACAGAAGGTAATAAGACTAACACCAAATAAATTAATAGTGTGGGAATGTTACCGAAATGTCACACACAATTTTTTTTTTCTTATTACCTTGTTACAAAATATCCGAGAAAAATGTCTGCTGGAAGTTGAATGTTGCGATGAGTAGCTAATTAACTTGCTAATGAACTTGCTAATTACCAGCCTGACTTCAACCAAAAATGTGGCCAGGTGGTCCACCTAGCCGAGGCCCATGACACCTGGCTGGACTCAGAGCTGGCAGACAACAACTACCGCCACCTGGTCATCTTCCAACACATCCCCTGGTTCCTCACCCGGCCTGACGAACCCAAGCAATACTTCAACATTGACTTCGACCTGCGTCACAAGATGCTCAGCAAGTTCAAGCAAGCTGGTGAGTTAAACTTGGTCCTGTGTACAACCTCCACGAGAGGACACCTCTCTACAAAGGACAGTTTTTATCCCCAATACAATAGAACAACCTCCTTGAGAGGACACTCCTACTGGAGAACACCTCTCTATGAAGGACAGATCTCATCACTAATACAGTAGAACAATCTCCATGAGAGGACACCTCTCTACAAAGGACAGTTTTCAACACCAATACAGTAGACCAACCTCCATGAGAGGACACTTCCACTAGAGGACACCTCTCTACAAAGGACAGTTTTCATCACCAATGCAATAGAACAACCTCCATGAGAGGACACTCCTGCTAGAGGACACCTCTCTACAAAGGACAGTTTTCATCACCAATACAGTAGAACAACCTCCATGAGAGGACACTCCAGCTAGAGGACCCTTCTCTATAAAGGACAGATCTGATTGTCAATACAGTAGAACAACCTCCATGAATTTCATATATGGAGAAAAACTTAGTCCATAGTTGATTAAAATACCTTTTCCAAGAGTTCAGGGCCCTTGGCAGGGCTGACTGCTACAGGGCGCGTCCTCAGGTGGCGGATAGGGGAACAACCTTCAGATATGAAGGCCAGCTGTGAAACAAGCAGAATATCTCTGACGAATAAGCAGTCACGGACCAACAGCAGCATTGTTAGAAGAGGAGTAGACCTCTTTAAATCCTGACTTCAACTGACCCACTCCCACTCCAGGGATATGGAGGAGCTGTGTCTGTACTCATGTTAGAGTCGGCAGTAAAGGCTTCCATGCTAGGGACGGCCTCAAACTACAGGCAAAGTCAGACTTTCACCAAAGTGTGCCTGGATCATGGTGCCATGATCAACGAAAGCTGCACCCCTACACCCCATTCCATGAGATCACTCATGGAATTTGTGTAATCTTTACACAAGGGGATAAGAAACAACAGTATGCAGTACGGTAGATTAAACTGGCAAAACCATTGATGAGCTAAGCCCTTCCATTATTTTTATCATTGCAGTAAGGGCAGTCAAAAAATTGTTTCATTTAAAAGAATCATTGTTGTTGTTTCTTATCCCTTTGTGCCAAGGTCACACAAATTCACTGAGTTCGTGCTCCTCACCTCAAGCCTAAAGTAATCATATGCATCTTAAATAGTTCAAATTTCCTATGTTAGAGTCGGCAGTAAAAGCTTCCATGTTAGGAACAGCCTCAAATTACAGGCAAAGTCAGACTTTCACCAAAATGTGCCATGTGGCCAAAAAAATCTGCACCCCGTGTGGGGTCTGCTAGTTCCCCCATCAGGTACCTCCCCAGGTGGCAGATAGGTGAATGCCTCCAAGAAATGGGTGGTACCGGGGAAATACCCAGGGTAGACCAAAGACTGTTCTTGGGACACAGTATCAGCCCCAGAGTAATACATGGTCTTTGGATGTATTTAAATCTGCCATGCAATCCGTCTAGCCCACGGCACGGTTAAATATAGATATCATGGGAGTAGCAGAGATCAAATGGCAAAACAATTGCGCGGAGGATCGTGAAGTATGGAGTGACCATGTGGCCAGCCACCCTCTCTTCTTCTTCTTTCTTATTTCCACTCAATCATATTAGAGTATCAAGCTTGTAAAGCTTGTTGATGGTGTCTGTTGACAACCATCATGACTGGGTGAAGTAGAATGTGTCTGCCTTTGTCATTAAGACTGGGAACACTACTTAGTGGCAGGCTGACTTAGCTCCAAAAGAAATGGCCGCCTCTGACATGAGGAACAGACTCCATGTACAGCCGCTCCTAACATGGAGTACAAACGCTGCTAATCCAGTATCCCTGGATTAGGAGCCCTTACAGGGTACTATCAGCCGGGCCAGCTGAGCCCAGGTTTTTTAGCGAGCTTGTTACTGCTCCCCTTCCTCCTTTTTCATCCGGGCTTGGGACCGGCAAAGGCGGAGTTAACGGAGCCACCCTCAGTAGAGGAAGGCATTGAAGGAGGACAACCCATTCCATGAGATCAATCTTGAGATGCATGGATACATGGAATTTGTGTAATCACAAGAGGATAAGAAATAAATTTTCTATACCAGCGCTAATGTATCTTGTTTGTATTAAGTCTAAATGTGTATTCAGGATGAAATTGTGGAAAACTTTTAAAATTACAAAATATTTCCTCACAATGAGTTTCTTTTTTAAATTTTCAGTTTTAAATATCCACGCTGCGCGCATTTGTATTTGTAAATATTTTTTTTTTTTTTTTTTTTTAATTATCCCTAGTACACGTGGTACTAGGTGGGTAGTTAGCGACTGCTTTTACTGTAAGCGCACCACATATCTACACATGTGAAAAGCAGTTCAACTTTGCACTTATAAATGTGCCATAGCTCTGTTTGGTTACTTGCACTCGCTGGTGGGGTTGGACTTTTGCAAGAATCGGGGGCCATTGGAGCATTTTTTTTTTAAACAGAAAAGTGTCCAATGCGGGAATCGAACCCGGGTCATAGCGGTCGAAAACCAAACGGTTTAACCAGCCTTCCACCGACCCCCTTGTAAATAGTTCTTGTGGGATATAATCGATATTTTTTAAGCCTGTTGAAGAGCGATTATCGCTTGAAAGCTAGTGTTTGAAACTAAAAAGAAACTCATTTGTGAGGAAATATTTTGTAATTTTAAAAGAGTGTCTGTGCTATATTTGTCTGTCATCAATGATGGGAATATGGGTGCAGGAGTACGTGCCATATTTTGCGGCCACTACCACCGTAACGCAGGCGGCCATGACGGCAACATGGAGCTGGTGGTGACGTCAGCAGTTGGAGCTCAGCTTGGAGAC
>CP092883.1:68870040-68956867 GCA_030710605.1 Cordylochernes scorpioides | reverse complement strand
GATGCCTCGGGTCTCCGTGTGGTGCAAGTGTCAGAGACCTCCATCACACACAACTACTACCCACTGGACCAGATCCCAGTCAAGGTGGATCTGGAGCTTATTGGCTGAAATCTGTTGTTATTGTTTTTATTGTTGACACTCATGGATAAAGAGATTTATTTTTAACTCTGTTGTTGGTGTTTGACTCTCGCACTCCATATCCTGAATAGGCTTTACAAGGTAATAAGACCAAATCCAAATAAATAGTACACATATGGCCATGATAATCATGGTGGGTAGAAGTAGGCAACTGCTTTTACTGTAAGTACACTGGCCCGGCTGATAGTACCCTGTAAGGGCTCCAGGAGTACAGGATGAGCAGCGTTTGTACTCCATGTTAGGAGCGGCTGCACATGACGTCTGTTCCTCATGTCAGAGGCGGCCATTTCTTTTGGAGCTAAGTCGGCCTGCCACTGAGTAGTGCTCCCAGTCTTAATGACTTTGTACTTACAAATGTGCCAGAGCCCCGTTTGATTACTTGCACTCGCTGGTGGGGTTGGACTTTTGCAAGAATCGGGGGCCATTGGAGCATTTTTTATTTTTTAATCAGAAAAAAAGTGACCAATGCGGGAATCGAACCTGGGTCGTAGTGGTCGAAAACCAACAGTTTAGACCATCCTTCCACTGACACCCTCAAATAAATATTGTGTGACATTTCAGTAACAGCATTGTTACCATCATCAGACAAAAGTACTGAATAATCACAGCATGTTGTTAAATAGTTAATACTGTTATCAGGTGTGTAAACAAGATAGCAGATAAGAAGAAGATAGTTTTATGAGAAACACAGATAATTATTCTTAGAATTAAAAGTGAAAAAAAAAAAACCCACTTTTTTTAGATATAATTAAAAGCATATCTATAAATATCATTTACGAGGGTGAGTAGAAAAGTAAGGTCTCCTATTTTTTTTTTCATAGAAAAACACATTTAATCACAACTTTTTGGAAAGGTTGGACACTTTGCTATTTTTCTACATAGTCGCCTTGATGCTCAATCACTTTTTTCATCCTATCAACCAACTTTGTAATTCCGGTGTTGTACCACTCTCCCGTCGCCTCTTTGAGCCACTGGTTGAGCAGCTTTTTAAATGCGAAAAATAATTCTCCGGTCAAAATTCACTGTCAGTTAGTGGAAGTGTATGGTGAGAAGTGCATGGACATCAAAAATGTGCGGAAATGGTGCCGGGAGTTTAACGAGGGGCGGATAAACGTCCACGATGAACAGCGGTCTGGGCGGCCGAGTTTGCCGGAATCAACCATGGCTCGAATCGACGAAATGGTGCGCGCAAACCGGCGGATAACCCTTGAAGAGATCGAGGATGACCTGAATGAAGATTGCAGCCACTTCTCCGTGCACAAGATTGTGTCTGAGACCCTCGGCTACAGAAAGGTGTCCGCCAGGTGGGTCGACAAGTGGCTCAAAGAGGCGGCGTGAGAGTGGTACAACACCGGAATTACAAAGTTGGTTGACAGGATGAAAAAAGTGATTGAGCATCAAGGCGACTATGTAGAAAAATAGCAAAGTGTCCAACCTTTCCAATGATATATAAAAAGTTGTGATTAAATGTGTTTTTCTATGAAAAAAAAAAAAAAGAGACCTTACTTTTCTACCCACCCTCGTATATTTCCTCTTTCTAAGAATTCCTCTTTAATTCTAAGAATAATTATCTGTGTTTCTCAGAAATCTATCTTCTTATCTATCTTTTTATTTTTTCATACTTTTTGAATATATTAGTAAAATTTCTTGCAAACTTTTGGTTTATAAATGGCAATGTGATAAATTTGGCTTCTTTGTTTTTCCACTTTAGATGGATTTGGTCTTATTACCTTGTGTTTAAACTCCGCCTTTGCCGGTCCCAAGCCCGGATGAAAAAGGAGGAGGGGGAGCAGTAACAAGCTCGCTAAAAAACCTGGGCTCAGCTGGCCTGGCTGATAGTACCCTGTAAGGGCTCCAGGGATACAGGATGAGCAGTGTTTGTACTCCATGTTAGGAGCAGCTGTACATGGCATCTGTTCCTCATGTCAGAGGCGGCCATTTCTTTTGGAGCTAAGTCGGCCTGCCACTGAGTAGTGCTCCCAGTCTTAATGACAAAGGCATTCTACTTCACCCAGTCATGATGGTTGTCAAACAGACACCATCACAACTTGATATCCTAAAATGATTGAGTGGAGATAAGAAAAAATAAGACCTTGTATTTAACATGCTGTGATATTTGTTTTCACCTCACACCCAACAGCTGCAAGGTCTGTCACCTCTACTCCACCAACTTGCCATATGTAAGGACAAGGTGACACCAGTAAACTGAGACGGAATAAATAAATGGTTTTCATTCATTACTTTAGTCTGAACACATTATAGACTGATAGATGGCGCAAGCCATCACCAACTTTCAGTTGCACAATCAGGAAATGTCTTTTTTTCATAATTTATCTACCTGATCCAAGTAAAAATTCACTCTTGTACCATTTTCCATATTGATTGGTGTTCTCACGCCCTTCCGGCCTAAATACCTGTTTCATGGTTTTTCAGGATGCCCCAAAGACCAGCTCTTTTGGTCGTTGAGGTACAGCTTGCACCACGCTGACGAGGGCCAACAGCTCGAAACGCGTCCGTGGTTAGATTTTCATGATTAATCAAGAATGGGTATTTAGGCAATTCTGGAATAATTAAAAATCAATGATTAGTTGATATTTATTCTGATAGATGGCGCAAGCCATCAGCAAGTTTCAGTTGCACGATCAGGAAATGCCGTTTTTATTTACATTATTGACTGTATTGACTCATCCATTGATGAGCTCTACTCATCCCCAACAGACACCATCAACAAGATTTACAAGCTTGATACCCTAATATGATTGTGTGGAGATAAGAAAGAAGAAGATTTTATTCTAATGATGGTATCAACGCTGTTACTTAAATGTCACGCACTATATATTTGGTTTTGTTACCTTGTAGTGTTGTTGATAAGACACAATTTGGATTATAGATTATAAAAACAAGTTAATAAGACCAAATCCAAATAAATAAATAGTGTGTGACGTTTCAGTAACAGCGTTGTTACCATCTTCAGACAAAAGTACTGAAAAAACTGAACATTCAGTACTTTTGTCTGAAGATGGTAACAACGCTGTTACATAAACGTCACACACACTTTATTTATTTGTATTTGGTCTTATTACCTTGTGTTAGTAGTGTTGTTGTTCGAACAGATGAAACTTACACTCTGTAATCATGAAGAGGTCTTGCTGAGGTTTACTACAGCTTGGAGAATTCAGACAAAAAACCAACCTCTATATTTCTCATAGGAAGTTGTGAAATCAAAGCCGCTCCTGTACTGATAAGACCGGAAACCATGGTTTACTGGTTGTTGGCTTTTTGTCTGAATTGTCCAAAACTGGTGTTATGGTTCATTCTTTACCATTACAAGTAAAGTAACTCCGCCTTTGCCGGTCCCAAGTCCGGATGAAAAAGAAGGAGAGGGAGCAGTAACAAGCTCACTAAAAAACCTGGGCTCAGCTGGCCCGGCTGATAGTACTCTGTAAGGGCTCCAGGGATACAGGATGAGCAGCGTTTGTACTCCATGTTAGGAGCGGCTGTACATGGCGTCTGTTCCTCATGTCAGAGGTGGCCATTTCTTTTGGAGCTAAGTCGGCCTGCCACTGAGTAGTGCTCCCCGTCTTAATGACAAAGGCAGACTACTTCACCCAGTCATGATGGTTGTCAAACAGACACCATCAAGGGTCACAACTTGATACCCTAATATGATTGAGTGGAGATAAGAAAGAAGAAGACCAGTAAAGTGTTTTTTACTAGGATAATGAAAATAATGCATTGTTCTGATGTTTAATTAAAGGGAAGCAGTTTTTTCAAACACAGTAGAACTTCCCTGTAAAGGACAACACCTAATTGCAGAGCTAAAGTGTCCTTTAAGGAGAGGTGTCCTCTTACCGGAGAGCTGCTAAATAGTAAAAATGGTAATTTTGCAAATGAAAACTGTCCTTTGTAGAGAGGTGTCCTCTTACCAGAGAGTTGCTAAATAGTAAAAATGGTAATTTTGCAAATGAAAACTGTCCTTTGTAGAGAGGTGTCCTCTTACCAGAGAGTTGCTAAATAGTAAAAATGGTAATTTTACAAATGAAAACTGTCCTTTGTGGAGAGGTGTCCTCTTACCAGAGAGTTGCTAAATAGTAAAAATGGTAATTTTACAAATGAAAACTGTCCTTTGTAGAGAGGTGTCCTCTTACCAGAGAGCTGCTAAATAGTAAAAATGGTAATTTTTCAATTGAAAACTGTCCTTTGTAGAGAGGTGTCCTCTTACCGGAAAGCTGCTAAATAGTAAAAATGGTAATTTTTCAAATGAAAACTGTCCTTTGTGGAGAGGTGTCCTCTTACCGGAAAGCTGCTAAATAGTAAAAATGGTAATTTTTCAAATGAAAACTGTCCTTTGTGGAGAGGTGTCCTCTTACCGGAGAGCTGCTAAATAGTAAAAATGGTAATTTTTCAAATGAAAACTGTCCTTTGTAGAGAGGTGTCCTCTTACCGGAAAGCTGCTAAATAGTAAAAATGGTAATTTTTCAAATGAAAACTGTCCTTTGTGGAGAGGTGTCCTCTTACCGGAAAGCTGCTAAATAGTAAAAATGGTAATTTTTCAAATGAAAACTGTCCTTTGTGGAGAGGTGTCCTCTTACCGGAGAGCTGCTAAATAGTAAAAATGGTAATTTTTCAAATGAAAACTGTCCTTTGTGGAGAGGTGTTCTCTTACCGGAGAGCTGCTAAATAGTAAAAATGGTAATTTTGTAAATGAAAACTGTCCTTTGTGGAGAGGTGTCCTCTTACCGGAGAGCTGCTAAAAAATGGTAATTTTGCAAATGAAAACTGTCCTTTGTGGAGAGGTGTCCTCTTACCGGAGAGCTGCTAAATAGTAAAAAATGGTAATTTTGCAAATGAAAACTGTCCTTTGTGGAGAGGTGTCCTCTTACCGGAGAGCTGATAAATAGTAAAAATGGTAATTTTGCAAATGAAAACTGTCCTTTGTAGAGAGGTGTCCTCTTACCGGAGAGCTGCTAAATAGTAAAAAATGGTAATTTTGCAAATGAAAACTGTCCTTTGTGGAGAGGTGTCCTCTTACCGGAGAGCTGCTAAATAGTAAAAAATGGTAATTTTGCAAATGAAAACTGTCCTTTGTGGAGAGGTGTCCTCTTACCGGAGAGCTGCTAAATAGTAAAAAATGGTAATTTTGCAAATGAAAACTGTCCTTTGTGGAGAGGTGTCCTCTTACCGGAGAGCTGATAAATAGTAAAAATGGTAACTTTGCAAATGAAAACTGTCCTTTGTAGAGAGGTGTCCTCTTACCGGAGAGCTGCTAAATAGTAAAAAATGGTAATTTTGCAAATGAAAACTGTCCTTTGTGGAGAGGTGTCCTCTTACCGGAGAGCTGCTAAATAGTAAAAAATGGTAATTTTGCAAATGAAAACTGTCCTTTGTGGAGAGGTGTCCTCTTACCGGAGAGCTGCTAAATAGTAAAAAATGGTAATTTTGCAAATGAAAACTGTCCTTTGTGGAGAGGTGTCCTCTTACCGGAGAGCTGCTAAATAGTAAAAATGGTAATTTTGCAAATGAAAACTGTCCTTTGTGGAGAGGTGTCCTCTTACCGGAGAGCTGCTAAATAGTAAAAAATGGTAATTTTGCAAATGAAAACTGTCCTTTGTGGAGAGGTGTCCTCTTACCGGAGAGCTGCTAAATAGTAAAAAATGGTAATTTTGCAAATGAAAACTGTCCTTTGTGGAGAGGTGTCCTCTTACCGGAGAGCTGATAAATAGTAAAAATGGTAATTTTGCAAATGAAAACTGTCCTTTGTAGAGAGGTGTCCACTAAAGGGAGGTTCTACTGTACTTCTCACAAATGCACAATGATTTGTGCACAAGTTCAACCCCACCAGCTAGTGCAGGTAGCTAAACAGGGCTCTGGCACTTTGTAAGGGTAGCTTCGAACTAATGGACGTTCTGTAAAAAATCTGGACATGGATTTGTTCTCCATATCTCTGTCTCATATTCTGGGATCCCTGTGAAATGTGGCCTATGTAATTTGGACGGCTGAGTTGCATATGATCGAATGCCAACAAATTTTGTTGTTGTTTCTTATCCCCTTGTGTAAAGATTACACGAATTCCATAAGTCCAGGGTCCTCGACTGTTTGATAATAAACAGCAGCCTCTCCCAAAGGTCCTGTTTAGTGCATCTAATGTAAGTCAAAATGTGTTCTGGAGCTGCAGGTGCCAAGCTACATTTTGGGCAATTGGGGTAGATTTTGTTATTATTTTCTATCTTCAATTTCTTGAGATGGCCTGTTCTTCTTTCTTATCTTCACTCAATCACATTAGGTTATCAAGCATGTAGAGCATGAGACTTTTGATGGTGTCTGCTGAGGATGAGTAGAGCTCATCAATGGATGAGTCAATACAGTCAATGATGTGGTTTGGGGTTGCAGGTTGACACTTATTTACATAGTGGGAAAACCTTGCAACCTTTCTGTCATTGTCTGTAGATGACCAGACTTAAGTCTGGAAATCAAAGACTGTTGTTCTCTTGGGAGGACAGAACCGGTGCCTCCTGCTCTGTACCAGTCATGTGCAGCGTTAGATTTTCATTCCTGAAGGCATTTGGCCTGTTATAAATCATGTTAGTGTTGTTTGGTGCTATCTGAGGTTCAGAGTTTCCCCTGGGTCCACTTCACTGTACCAACTGTGCAAATTTGTTGTGAATCTTAAAGGATAAAATGTCTTCAAAACACACATTCTGAGACAAACATGGATATAAAATTTTACAAACCTGATAGGTCTTGGAACCACATACACAGTACGTCTAGAGGAGTCCGGAGGTACACCAGCTTGTATAGATTTTGTTGAAATCTCGGTAAATAATTGCTTTGAAGAAAGCAATAGACCGTGTTGTTGTTGGTTATCCCCTTGCTTGAATATTACACAAATTCCATGCAATAGACCGATATCCCTGCTCGCGCGTTGAGCATTCCATTATAAACAGCCAATTCCAGACTTAAACAAGAGAGAATGAATGAAAACAGCTTCTTTAAATTGTCTCTTAAAGTAATTTTTCTCATAATCTAGTATCGAAAAGTACCAAAAAGAGCAGACAAAGGTCGCCTCTCCCGTCAAAATAGACGTCAAAACTAGACGCCATTTATTGACCGTCGCCGCAAACTAGCGGCCTCGGGTCGGTGACAACACCAGATTTGGCAAACTGAGAAGCGTCCACCTAGAGACCATGGTTTCGGGCTAATGGCCCTCGTCAGTCTAGGGCGGACTTTATTCCATGAGATCCACACGGGATCTAATGGAATCTTGACCATCTGCCAAAGAGGTGTTTAGCTGGCAAAGTGGCTGGGTCAAATCTATGGCTATAATATAGATGGAAATTTTGCCGGGAGGATATTGATCTAAAGAGACAAAGGTCAAATTACAAAGAGACAAATTTTGACGGGAGAGGCGATTTATGTCTCTTTAGATCCTCCCGGCAAAATTTCCATCAAAAAGAGCAGGCTTAATTTATGAAGTGAAATGTGAAAAATGTGACTTATGTATGAAAAACATCTAGAACTTTGAAAGAAAGAATGAAAAACCATGAATATACTCTAAAATGTGATAAAATAGAGAATTCTGTACTTGTAGAACATTGAAAAAAATCACAGGGCATAAAAATTTTAATCTAAAAGAAACAAAGATACTAGATGGGAGTCCGTGGAAGGATGGTCGAAACTTCGACCGCTACGACCCGGGTTCGATTCCCGCATTGGGCACTTTTTTTCTGATTGTTAAAAGTCGTAACATACAATATGTAAATATCTTTTTTGGGTGTATGACTAGAAATGTAGATTTTTCTATTGAGTGTATAAATTGTTATTATGTAAATTTCCCTTTTGTATATAACTGAGCCGTGTTGTTGAAATAAAGAGTTTCTGAGTAGAGCGAGAGCTTTACGTGTGTAGCCGCTGGTTTCTGTCTTCGTTATTTTCCTTCCTGGCTTGATCACCCAAGGCAGTCCAAACTGATATCAAGACTCTAGGTGAGGGTCTTACTTGTTGGGAGGAGGTTTCTTCAATCTTTAACCTCGTGTAATCTTAACATTTAATGGCGTCCCCGGGTGGGCTGCGTGGGCCGGTCAAGTAGAGAAGGCGGGAAGACCTGTAGGCGCTGTCTCCCGAGTAACAGAAGCTCAAGGTTGAAAGGTAGAGCCTGCCGAGTGCAGAGGAAGTATTAGCCTGCCGAGTGCAGAGGAAGTATTAGCCTGCCGAGTGCAGAGGAAGAATTAGCCTGCCGAGTAGCAGAGGAAGAATTAGCCTGCCGAGTAGCAGAGGAAGAATTAGCCTGCCGAGTAGCAGAGGAAGAATTAGCCTGCCGAGTAGCAGAGGGAGAGTGAGAGTCTGCGGAGCTCAAGGGAACAGAAGCTCAAGAAGCTCAAGCTCAAGAAGCAGAAGCTCAAAAAGCTCAAGCTCAAGAAGCAGAAGCTCAAGAAACTCAAGGGAACAGAAGCTCAAGAAGCTCAAGGTTTAAAGGAGCTCAAGAAGCCCTTGGTTAAAGGTTTAAAGGAGCTCGAGAAGCCCTTTGTTAAAGGTTTAAAGGAGCTCAAGAGGCCCTTTGTTAAAGATTTAAAGGAGCTCAAAAGGCCCTTTGTTAAAGGTTAAAAAGAGCTCAGTGAAGCTCAAGGTTTAAAGGAGCTCAAAAAGCCCTTTGTTAAAGGTTTAAAGGAGCTCAAGGGCAAAAAAGTTGAAGAAGCTACAGGGTGAAAGGCTACCTACAAGGTAAAAGGATACCTACAAGGTGAAAGGATAACTACAAGGTGAGATGGAGGATGTTAGCAAAAGGCGTAGAGAGGCGATAAGAGGCGTTTTTACCGAGGTGGTAAAGGATATGAATACAGAGTTAAGGGATCCTCTTATTGACAAAAGTGGCATATATGCCAAATTTGATATATTGGAAGCTCTCTATTTGGAGCTGGTGGTATTGAATGAACGATGTCAGGCAATTTTATTAGCCAAAGCTGAGGCTACCGATGATGAAATAGATAGGGAGTTTGAGGAGTGTGAACCCTACATCACGGAAAGATATTATTTAAAGACTAGAATTCGCATAATGCGTGAGCAGGATGGGGATGCTCAGGTCAAGACTTCTCAAATTCCACCAGGGGCGTCTAGTGCCTCTCCGAATTCAGAAACCGATAATCAGAAAGTTATCAAACTTCAGACTACTTCTACGTCTCTATCGAAAAGCCCGGAAGAGTCCATGAAAATTGAAATTGAAGGCGACGGAAAAAACGATTCTGAAGCAAAGCCTAAGGACGACGGAGTAAATGATTCTGAAGCGAATCCTAAGGGCGAAGGCGTAAAGAAATCTGAAGCGAATCCTAAGGACGATGGCGTAAAGGAATCTGAAGCGAATCCTAAGGACGAAGGAATAAAGGAATCTGAAGTGAATCCTAAGGACGAAGGAGTAAAGGATTCTGAAGCAAAGCCTAAGGACGACGGAGTAAAGGATTCTGAAGATGAGCCTAAGGGCAACGGAGTAAATAATTCTGAAGCAAGACCAACTGGAGATACGGAATCTAAAATAAAGAATAAGGGAGATCTACAAAAACTTAAGGGCAACCCAGGGGATTGGCTCTCAAGGTGGGGGCAATTTGGTAGAAATAATGCCAATGAAAAATATGAAGAGGCAAATTTAAAGGACAAGGAAGATTCTGAAGCGAAGCCTAAAGGGCGACGGAGTAAAGGATTCTGAAGCGAAGCCTAAGGGCGATGGAGTGAAGGATTCTGAGACGGCAATTAAAGGTTATGAACCGGTAAACAATTCTAGAGCGGTAGCTGAAGGCGCTGACCAAGTAAAGATTTCAGATGAAACTGAATCGATTGATGATAATGAGGAAAATGAGGAAGGAGTTGTCAGAGTTCCAGCATCGAGGAAATTGTAGGAAGAAGGACCAACGTGAGATGCGGAATCTACTTATATATTTGCCTTATTCTGTCTGTTTGTCTGTTTGAAGCTCACGGATGGGATTTTTCATAACCATCGGTGGTTCAGTGGTAGAATGCTCGCCTGCCACGCGGGCGGCCCGGGTTTGATTCCCGGCCGATGCATTTTTTTTTTTTTACAATTTTTAAAACTCATTTATATATTATACAAGAATGACATCCACGGCGCCAATTTATAATTCTAACGAATAGTATTTGAATAAAAGCATTTAATCGGGTAAAACCCGGGCGTTGTCCGGGTCATTCGTATATAATAATTGTATAAACGAATGCAAGACAAAATCACCGCGAATGTTTCTTTTTTTTTAAAGCAATTTCTTTTTAAGGCAATTGTCGTTATTTATCGTTAATTTTTGTTCGATTTTATTGAAAAAAAAAACGATATGGTGCCTTTAAAAAATGATCTTTATTACTATGCAGTTTTCTATTTAGTCAATATACCTAAGTTCATGTTGCAAATGTAATTATCTCTATCGATTTAGTAGGTGAAATGCAAAAAGAAAATCGACATGATGAAATATTTATGAAAATTCACATTTTTATTTTTATATTTTCAAGACACACACAGTTTGGGGCGGGACGTTTCACAAGAGAGACATCCACGGCGCCAATTTATAATTGTAACGAATAGTATTTTAATTAAAACATTTTAAAAACACACAGTTTGGAACGGGACGTTTCACAAGAGTGACATCCATGGCGCCAATTTATAATTGTAACGAATAATATTTGAATTAAAACGTTTTTAAAATATATGCGCACTCGGGTAAAACCCGGGCGTTGCCCGGGCCATTCGTCTAGTTTAAAATAAAGGATAATTATAAAGAAACAGAATCCCAAGATTTGAAAACCATAAATAAATCTGATTATGCAAAGAATAAGGACGATAAATACAACAAGGGAACAGATCATGATGGAAATGAAGCGAAAAATATAGATGCAGAACAAGGTACTGATTCGACGGTGGGGAAAAGCTGGATGCAGAACAGGGTACTGATTCAAAGGTGGAAGAAGAAAAGCTAGATGCAGTACAGGGTACTGATTCAAAGGTGGAAGAAGAAAAGCTAGATGCAGAACAGGGTATTGATTCAAAGGTGGAAGAAGAAAAGCTAGATGCAGAACAGGGTACTGATTTAAAGGTGGAAGAAAACCTAGATGCAGAACAAGGTACTGAATCAAAGGTGGAAGGAAAAATTATTGATCCAAAAGATTGGTTGAGTGAGGGGTTCATTGAAGGAGTCAATGAAAATCCACCTGAGGTGGAAGGATACTATTGGCCTCGTCACCTTTTGTTTAGGAATGGGTCCAGGGATACGCCTATGCGGCCAGTATTTGACGACGCTTCCTGTCGAGGACACGGCGCACTCGCCTTAAGACGGTATTTGAAGAGGAGACCCATTCTACTGAGGAGAATCCCGGAAATAGGGATAAAACTTCGGAAAAATAAGTACGGAGTTTTGGTCGACATGGGGAGATATTTCCAGGTGATGGCCATCAAGGAAAATGATTGGGACTACCTCCGATTCCTTTGGAAGAAGAAGATGGACGCTTAAGGGGTAATCTCCGGTGGTGTGTATGGAGAGGGTGCCGCAGTGTGCCGAGGAGAAGATGGTTTTTTTTTGGATAAGAACCTGGGCTCCCTGCAACGGTGTCCCACCAGCCTGGATCCCCCCATCACGGTGGAACGGATTTTTTTCTTTTTACAAAAAAAGAAAGGTGGGGGTATGTTAAAAGTCGTAACATACAATATGTAAATATCTTTTTTGGGTGTATGACTAGAAATGTAGATTTTTCTATTGAGTGTATAAATTGTTATTATGTAAATTTCCCTTTTGTATATAACTGAGCCGTGTTGTTGAAATAAAGAGTTTCTGAGTAGAGCGAGAGCTTTACGTGTGTAGCCGCTGGTTTCTGTCTTCGTTATTTTCCTTCCTGGCTTGATCACCCAAGGCAGTCCAAACTGATATCAAGACTCTAGGTGAGGGTCTTACTTGTTGGGAGGAGGCTTCTTGAATCTTTAACCTCGCGTAATCTTAACACTAAAACCAATAATAAACAATAAGAGGAGCTTCTTGTGTAGACTTCTTTATTACCGCAAGCTTTCGAACAGAACGTTCTTCATCGGGCGTGGATAGCAAAACGTGCTAACATGCTATTAGAGGAGAAAAACTAATATATACACCAATAAATTTACATATTGAAGAGAAAATAGCGTAAAAAGAGAATAAAATATAAATATTTAAAATGAAATTTACATAATACAAGCGTGACGACTAAAAAATAAGCAATAAACTTGAAAGAGACTAAAAACTAAGGTAAAATTATTATTAAAACGGCGACATCCCTACACCAAAAGAACAAAGAATAAAACAGTATATGGAAGTTAAAATCTACCAGACCAAGGAGGGTCCCACCCAGTGCTGCAACCATCTCTGAGATATAAGAGGGGGGGTGGGGGGGGGTGAAAGACAAGCTATTTATAAAGTATCTGGTAAATGTCTGGGAGGTCTATTTTGCGGTTACAACTATTGTTTTGTGTGGAAATAATAGATTCTAGGCAGAGTCGGTGATATTTGTTATGTATATGCCGGTATTTAACTTGAGGATGGTCGAGATCAAAACTATGGCCTGTTTGTGCTATATGCGTGAAAATTAAGGATTTGGGATCTTTATTGCGGATGTTACGTCTGTGCTCTGAAATACGGATGCCAGTAGTTCTTCCTGTTTCTCCAACATAAGAAGTTGGGCAATCCAGGCACTGTATGGAATAAACTGCGCCGGTAGAGTTTATGGGTAGGGTGGGTTTGTCAGATTTGGTGATGTGATGTCTAAGGATGGTGGCTAAGCTGGGGGGACTATTGTAGAAAACTTTTATGCCGTATGGTCGTAGGACTCTGGAAATGGATACTGCGGCAGGGGAGAACGGGAGCCAACAAGTGGCCCTGTGAATTGTAGTGGTTCTTTGGACACGTGGATCAAAAGTATGTTTTACTATGAAATCTATGGGATAACCAGCGGTTGTTAATAAGGAATGGATTCTAGATCTTTCTATTGTTTTAAAAATGGGTAAGGAACAATGGGTAACAATTCTTTTAGTTAAGGTCCTGACTGTATTAATTTTAAAGGAGATGGGACTATTGGAGGAGAAATGCGTATATTGGGGAGGGATATGCTTCTTATGAAAAACAGAGGTGTGAAAAGACTGAGGGGTGCGAATAATAAGGATGTCTAGGAAAGGTAAAACAGAAGAACGTCTTTGGACGCGTGGATCAATCAAGCCCTCCCTTCCGATATTTACTATTGGAGGAGATATGTAGATGATATCTTTTGCATTATTAAAACAGACAGCCTTCAACTCACATACAGCACCTTGCATGATTTCAACCCCCATATTAAGTTTACATACGAAACAGAAATAGGTTCTGTTTTACCTTTCCTAGACATCCTTATTATTCGCACCCCTCAGTCTTTTCACACCTCTGTTTTTCATAAGAAGCATATCCCTCCCCAATATACGCATTTCTCCTCCAATAGTCCCATCTCCTTTAAAATTAATACAGTCAGGACCTTAACTAAAAGAATTGTTACCCATTGTTCCTTACCCATTTTTAAAACAATAGAAAGATCTAGAATCCATTCCTTATTAACAACCGCTGGTTATCCCATAGATTTCATAGTAAAACATACTTTTGATCCACGTGTCCAAAGAACCACTACAATTCACAGGGCCACTTGTTGGCTCCCGTTCTCCCCTGCCGCAGTATCCATTTCCAGAGTCCTACGACCATACGGCATAAAAGTTTTCTACAATAGTCCCCCCAGCTTAGCCACCATCCTTAGACATCACATCACCAAATCTGACAAACCCACCCTACCCATAAACTCTACCGGCGCAGTTTATTCCATACAGTGCCTGGATTGCCCAACTTCTTATGTTGGAGAAACAGGAAGAACTACTGGCATCCGTATTTCAGAGCACAGACGTAACATCCGCAATAAAGATCCCAAATCCTTAATTTTCACGCATATAGCACAAACAGGCCATAGTTTTGATCTCGACCATCCTCAAGTTAAATACCGGCATATACATAACAAATATCACCGACTCTGCCTAGAATCTATTATTTCCACACAAAACAATAGTTGTAACCGCAAAATAGACCTCCCAGACATTTACCAGATACTTTATAAATAGCTTGTCTTTCACCCCCCCCCACCCCCCCTCTTATATCTCAGAGATGGTTGCAGCACTGGGTGGGACCCTCCTTGGTCTGGTAGATTTTAACTTCCATATACTGTTTTATTCTTTGTTCTTTTGGTGTAGGGATGTCGCCGTTTTAATAATAATTTTACCTTAGTTTTTAGTCTCTTTCAAGTTTATTGCTTATTTTTTAGTCGTCACGCTTGTATTATGTAAATTTCATTTTAAATATTTATATTTTATTCTCTTTTTACGCTATTTTCTCTTCAATATGTAAATTTATTGGTGTATATATTAGTTTTTCTCCTCTAATAGCATGTTAGCACGTTTTGCTATCCACGCCCGATGAAGAACGTTCTGTTCGAAAGCTTGCGGTAATAAAGAAGTCTACACAAGAAGCTCCTCTTATTGTTTATTATTGGTTTTAATGATCGTTTTAAAGAGTTTAATTTCTATAATCTTAACACTGATTTAAAAAAAAAATGCTCAAATGGCCCGCGTTTCTGGCAAAAGTCCAACCCAAGTAACCAAACTGGCCTCTGGCACATTTGTAAGTGCAAAGTCGAACTGCTTTTCACATGTGTAGACATGTGGTGCACTTACAGTAAAAGCAGTCGCCTACTTCTACCCATCATGATTATCATGGCCTGTACCTAGGGCCTCCAATCCCGGGATCCCGGAGCCAAATAATGATCCCGAAATCCCGGGATTCAGCTCGAAAAATCCCGGGATTACTGGTTTGTGCATGAAAACCAGCGCAAAAATATATTTTTCTTATATAGCATTTTGATAATCAAACAGATGATGAGATAGCACACTTTTGGCGTTTTGTTTATACAGCTGCATTTCGGGTCTTTTTTTTTTTCTGAGAGATTTGAAATTATTTTCATGCACTAATAACGAAGGGTTATTCTGCAAGATCTTTCCAAAATGGCAGCCTCTAGAATGAGAGTATGCAACAGTATACATGGAGGGGCCCCCAGTTTTTGTTGACATGCAAATAGTGGCTTCTTAGATAGTAGCGGCATCCCTTTATTTTTGTGGCGGACCTGCGTGTAACATGGACCCGCCACTAACCTCTTATCTGGGCTCCAAATTGTTTTATAATTTTTTTTTTTAATAATATGAGAATTTTAGAAGAGCGATGCAATAAAACATCTTTAGTCCTCCAATATCTGCACAATCCGCAAGAACAGTTAGAAAAAAAAGAAGATGGTCAAAGACTAGCGTGAAATTGCTTTTGCGTCTTAAACCGTTACAGGAACAAATGGCCGAAGTAAGAAAAAAATCAGGCTGATAATTCGCAACTTCCTCGGAGTTTACAAGAACGCCATGAGCCATCAACAATCGAATGACCATCTTACAATTGAGCGCCGATTGCAAGAAGCTATTGAGGCTGCCTCTTCAACTTCAATTGCAACACCTACACCAGACTCCGCATCCTACTCAACTCAGTCAGGCAAGCGAGGACCCCATTTAGAGAGTGTGTATCAATACTTGCTGACAATTCCTCCAACGTCTGTGGAATCGGAAAGAGTCTTCTCCTCCTCTGGATACCTATGCAATAAGATACGTTCTAGTTTGCATGATGACACTCTTGACAAATTATCTTTCCTACGCTCAAATCTTTCTCGAAATTGATTTTTTATCCTTAAAATAAAGTAATTCATGGTTTTTAAAACGGTGCTGTCTTCTTTCTAAACATTATTACATAGTTGGGCAAAATGCAATAATGATTACATTTTCTATAATCATGATTACATTTGCTATAATTACAATTACAAGTAATTTTAATCACAATTGCTATCATTATATATAGAACTAGCGGATGTGTACCCGGCTTCGCCCGGGTTTTATCCGAGTGAAAGTTTGCCTAACGAATATTATATATTATGAAGTATAATAAACAATGTTAAAGATTAGTTTTAATTATTCAAGATTGTGTGTGAATATGTGAGAAAGATGTAATATCGTTGTTGTTTTCTTGGCCGACTGTTTTACATATGGTGTTATCTTAAAATTGCTTGTTTTGAATATTTTTTTAGATTGAGTTGAATGAATTGCTGATTTTTTTTTGTATTTATATATAAATAAAATTAACTCTGTTGATTTTTTTTGTATTTAATCGATAACAGCGAAGTTACGCATGTTAAAGTTAGGAAAAATATTTTGATGTTAAGCAAAACCTGCTCCATCTCGTTTTACATAAATGTTGAAAATTTGGTCGAAATTGATGCATTGTAACGAAAGTTTTTAGCGAACACCACTTATGAAATTTGCATTTTATTAATATAAGATTACGAGTAATTATGTTTACATTCTAATGCAATTAATTTTTTTGCAAAGTAATCCATTGCAAAGTAATCGTAATTACAAGGTAATGTATTACTTTGAATGGATTACTGCCCAACACTGCATTAAAAGATGTGGTCTAAGAGTTCCAAGAACAGTATTTTTTTTCCAGATGTGTGTACAGTAATTGACAGATAATTTCAAACTGTAACCCAAAAGCAATGATTTAGTTCATAAGCAGGCGCAAAATATATGGCTTTCAGGTTGTTTTCATCGAAGTAAGTGCCACGTCATTGGCACTATATAAAAGAAAAAATAAAAATATAACGAACGAAACGATATACCTCTTGGCGTAGAAAGACGAAAATGTTTTTCAATCTCGGGATATCCCGGGATTGAGAAAAAAGCAATCCCGAATCCCGGGATTGAAAATATGTACCGGGATTGGAGGCCCTACCTGTACCCCGTGTACTAGGGTTAAGCAAAAAATATATATATATTAGATTATGAGAAGAATTACTTTAAGAGACAAGAGAGAATGAAATAATTTATTATAACATTCCTGCGAGAAACAACAAAGATTATTATGAATACACCAATACCTCGCTTTGCGTCGTTTCGTTTTGCGATTTTTTCGAAGTTGCGTCGCTAGTTAATTTTTACTGATTTTCACTGTGCGTCGTCAGATTTTCGAAGTTGCGTTGTTTTGGATTCGAGTTTTTATTTTTTTCCCTAAAATATGGCAACACCTTTGTTTTTGATTGCGCCTTCACATATTTTCACTTTGCGTCGTGTTTTTTGGAACGTAACCCCGACGCAAAGCGAGGTATGGGTGTGCTAAGTAAAACTGCTTCTGGGGATGTGTTTCTTGCTTTAATGTATTATCTTCTCAAGCTTTCGAGTATCGCAAATATCTACAGATGCATACTCAGATCATATATACCCATGTAGTAGGAGGTTTGTGATACCCAAAAGCTTGAGATGAATATACATTAAAACAAGAAACACACTCTGTGAAGCCGTTTTGCTTATTATTTATATGTATTTCAGGAGGATTTTACTTTTCTGAAGAAAGATTATTTGGATTTGGTATTATTACCTTGTGTACCAGGTGTAACAGCGTTGTTACCATCTCCAGACAAAAGTACTGAATAGAGAAAATAGAGGTAACCCGGGCTCCTGGAGCGTAAATCGCCAACTACCCGGGCTGTACAGCAGTCTAGAGGAGAAGTCTAGTCATGGGAGGGGGGGGACAGATTGCCGAGGTGAACTAGGTAACCAGGTAGTTCCAGGCCGGCAGGGAATCAGGAAGTAGGGGCAGGGCTGTCGGGCTGAAGTCTTGTACTCCAAGCAGTAGGGCTGTCTGTAGCCTGTGTAGCATAAAAGCTGGACAGGAGAAGAGGAGGTGATCCACAGTCTGTGACTCTTCCTGGCAGTGAGGACATGTTGGATCTAGATCTCTATGCCAGAGCGCTAGATCTGCCAGAACGTGGCCGTGACCGGTAAGGATGGTAGTGGTGGCCATCCCAAGACGTATTTTGGACAGGAATGACCTAAGGCGGATTTGGGAGGTCGAAAATCTTTTTAGTTTTCTGTTATGGTAATCCTGGGTGTAGACTAAGGTCCAAGCTTCCATAGCAGATGAGTGGGCACGGTTGCGGGCAAAGCTTTGGGAAAGGATGAACTAGGATTGTTCCATGTAAGTACTGAATAGAGAAAATATCTTTATTTACGGGCTACTAACCAAAAGTTATGATTTTTGAGCCCAAAATCGATGTCAGGTGGCAAGGGACCCTAGGATGTGGAAGCAGGAGATGTCTCGCAGGGGTGGTGGAAACGTTGGGCAAGCAGGGGAATAGCGCCAGGGTGCAGTGAGGCGGGTGCGTTGAATAGGCCAGGAATCCAGGAGAAGTGGCAGATGGAAATGGAGGCAGAAGGTCCTTGAAGCCTAGAACTTGAGGGCCCTAGACTTCAGGATGGGGCAGCTTGAGGCTCTCGCCTCGTGCTTGTCAGGAAGGCCCTGGGAGCAGCAGTTGGCACATTTGGAGGTGCGCTGGTCAGCAATGGATGGGCAGGTTCGGCCTTCATGGCCGTCTTCACCGCAGTGGAAGCACTTAGGAGCTCTGGTGCATTGGGCAGAGTTGTGGCCGAAGCCACAACAGCGGAAGCAGACGCGGGCGCGGATGGACTCCTCGAAGTTGAGGATTACTCCATCCACCACGATCCTCCCGCGAACGCCCAGGGCTCTAAAGGTCTTGAGGTCCACCTCGATGAAGGCGGTGCAGGTCCCGTTTCTGGGTGCAGAACGGTGCGCCACGCGCACCACCTTGTCCCCAGGAAGTTTTCTAACAGCAGCGGTTTCCAGGAAGGTCTCCTCAATTGTGGAGTTGGATGTCTCCTCATCCACTTTGAAGAGGCAGATCCGTGGCAGGATCTCCTTCTGCTGGCGGACCTTCATTCCATTCAACTTGCTGGCCAGGGAGGTTGTAATCTCAGGGATGGTGTCAGGATTGCTGGAATGGAGGACCAGCTTCCCCTTGGTGCGCAGGGAGGCCCAAACGCCTTGGGGGAGAGTGTGAGCAGCGCGGACTGTTTTCAGCATCTCCCTTGGGTCAGCCTGTGGGTCATCTGAGATGACCACTGTGTGGGCCGCCGATTTTTCTCCATGAAGGATCACTTGGGCGGCCGCAGGCTTGGAGACGTGGGAAGGCACAGGTTTTGAAGGACCATTCAGGTTTGTCCTCTTTGCAGGCGGGTTGGGAGCTTCAGACTGCTTCCTTTTGGTTGGAGCAGGAGCAGGCAGGGAGGAGGCAGGCTTCTTGGCAGGGAGAGCAGCAGGAGCAGGAGTGGCGGGCTTGATTGGGTCAGTCTGGGAGCTGGTTTCATTGCAGGAAGGAGCAGGGCAGGTTTGAGTGCCGCGGCAAGCAGTCTTGGGCTTGTTGGCCTCCTCAATTTCGTCCAACTCTGCGAAGGACTCGAGGGTGTCAGTGAGGTTCTCTACATTGGTAGCGAGGGCCTTGATCATTTCAGTCCGCGAGGCGATGTAGCGGATCAGGTCCTCATGCAGGGATTTCAGGGCAGGATGGCCAATGGAGCTCAGGATGCTGCAGTTGCGTGAGATCACCATCTCATCTTCCCTCTCCAGGTCGGCGACGTTCACGATGCGGGTTGTAGGCTTGTAGGCCTTCTTTTTCTTCTTGGCAGGATTCATGTCAAGAGCGGCCGTAAGTACTGAATATCTCACAGCATGTTTTAAATAGTTACCGTTATCAAATGCGTAAACAAGATAACAGATAAGAAGATATTTTTCTGAGAAACACAGAATATTAATCTTAGAATTAAAAGTGGAAAAACTCACTTTTTTTACTATCTTCTTCTTATCTGCTGTTTGCACACTTGATAACAGTATCTATTTAAAACATGCTGTGCTAAAATTTCTCATTCAGTACTTTTGTCTGAAGATGGTAACAATGCTGTTACTGAAACGTCACACACTATTTATTTGGATTTGGTCTTATTACCATGTGTTTATAATCTATAATCCAAATTGTGCCTTATCACTGAAGAAAGATTATTCCTTGAAAGCTGTCATCATCCTGCCCAGAAGTCCTCATCTACGTGGCTAGAAGCAGCACAAGTAAGGGACTGCCCTGTAGTACGGTGTCGTGAGCCGCTACGGTAACCGTGAACAGGGAACTCTGAAATGTGGCTGACTAACGGGGCACCCCCCTTTCCAAGGAGCAACAAAATAAGACAAAAATAGTAATAATAAGATATATAGATAATATATAAAGACCCAGAAAAACACCGGGACAATTTATAAAATCCAGAAACACTCCAACCTGACAGCACTACGTACGTCTATGTCTTAAATCTGTTTAAAAAAAGAAACCGCATTGGACACTTTTTTCTGTTTGAAAAAAAATGGCCCCCGATTCTTGCAAAAGTCCAACCCCACCAGCGAGTGCAAGTAACCAAACAGGGCTCTGGCACATTTGTAAGTGCAAAGTCGAACTGCTTCTCACATGTGTAGACATGTGGTGCGTTTACAGTAAAAGCAGTAAAAGATATTGGACATTGCTGCTGCTGTGATAGAGATGCATGGAGACATCTAAGACTCTTCTTTGGACACAACAACAACAACAAAAAAAGAAACCTTCGACCTTTCACAATATCACGTTTATTTTTCAAAAAATAAAGTTTTTCTCAATTAAGTCCAAAATGCGCTTCGTTGTTGGTCATATTTCAACCTATGTGGATTGCGTTATACTTCTCAATATATATAAATGAATATATCCTCGTTGTCAAAACTTAAGGAAGTGGAAAGTCTTTGATGTCTCCAGTCGTCTGTTTTTTGAAGGAGATAGAGGCAATTTTGTTCACATTTGGTTAATCTCGCGTGTCTTAAATAAAGGTCATTGTAATATCTTTCAGAGTTATTGTCTGAATCCTGATATACATGCTAAAAGGCACAACTTCCTTAAGTTTTGTCCATGAGTGTATCTTTCAGAGTTATTGTCTGAATCCCGATATACATGCTAAAAGGTACAACTTCCTTAAGCTTTTTCTCCATGAGTGTATCTTTCAGAGTTATTGTCTGAATCCCGATATACATGCTAAAAGGTACAACTTCCTTAAGCTTTGTCCATGAATGTATCTTTCAGAGTTATTGTCTGAATCCCGATATACATGCTAAAAGGTACAACTTCCTTAAGCTTTGTCCATGAATGTATCTCTCAGAGTTATTGTCTGAATCCCGATATACATGCTGAAAGGCCCAACTTCCTTTTGTCCATGAGTGTATCTTTCAGAGTTATTGTCTCAATCCCGATATACATGCTAAAAGGTACAACTTCCTTAAGTTTTGTCCATGAGTGTATCTTTCAGAGTTATTGTCTGAATCCCGATATACATGCTAAAAGGTACAACTTCCTTAAGTTTTGTCCATGAGTGTATCTTTCAGAGTTATTTTCTGAATCCCTGCTGAAAGGCCCAACTTCCTCAAGTTTTGTCCATGAGTGTATCTTTCAGAGTTATTGTCTCAATCCCGATATACATGCTAAAAGGTACAACTTCCTTAAGTTTTGTCCATGAGTGTATCTTTCAGAGATATTGTCTGAATCCCGATATACATGCTAAAAGACACAACTTCCTTAATTTTTGTCCATGAGTGTATCTTTCAGAGTTGTTGTCTGAATCCTGATATACATGCTAAAAGGCACAACTTCCTTAAGTTTTGTCCATGAGTATCTTTCAGAGTTATTGTCTGAATCCCGATATACATGCTAAAAGGCACAACTTCCTTAAGTTTTGTCCATGAGTGTATCTTTCAGAGTTATTGTCTGAATCCCGATATACATGCTAAATGGCACAACTTCCTTAAGTTTTGTCCATGAGTGTATCTCTCAGAGTTATTGTCTGAATCCCGATATACATGCTAAAAGGCACAACTTCCTTAAGTTTTGTCCATGAGTGTATCTTTCAGAGTTATTGTCTGAATCCCGATATACATGCTAAAAGGCACAACTTCCTTAAGTTTTGTCCATGAGTGTATCTCTCAGAGTTATTGTCTGAATCCCGATATACATGCTAAAAGGCACAACTTCCTTAAGTTTTGTCCATGAGTGTATCTCTCAGAGTTATTGTCTGAATCCCGATATACATGCTAAAAGGCACAACTTCCTTAAGTTTTGTCCATGAGTGTATCTCTCAGAGTTATTGTCTGAATACCGATATACATGCTAAAAGGTACAACTTCCTTAAGCTTTGCCCATGAGTGTAAACATATATAAGCACATTAGAGGACACTTCCGTAGTGGACACCTCTTCACAAAGGACAATTTTCATTGCCAAAAATAACATTTTTTCTAAATTAGATACTATCCGTTAAGAAGACATATCTCCCTAAAGGACACTTTGACTCTATAACTGGGTGTGCTTAGGTTCTACTCTATATATAAGAGATAAACCAGGCCTCCTACATAGGAATATATATAAATCAAAGTATAAGAATATTAAATAACTTTATTTCTAGGTCTAAAAATCTGTAACTATAATAGACAATGCGCGGCAGGAGCTGTCCATTTATCAGACATTTCACTTGCCGTAGATAAGTTCGTTGCCATCTTGTCTCAGTCCCAAAGTTAGAAATCTCCCCAGAAGTCATTCTGGAGACATGTTCTTAGCGTCTTGGCCGCTGCGCTGTTCCCGGCCTCGTCTACCGATGGCCTTGGGCCGTCCTTGGTCCAACTCAGGTCGATGCCGAACTCTCGCAGCAGCTGTTCGAACTTGGCGGGCTCCGGAGCTCCATCGTCGTCTAGGGAAGCAGCTAAGGTGTCCCTGGAGTCAGCGAAGGAAAGCTCGGGGAAGGAAGCGTGGAGGGAAACAATCTTATTCCTGGGATTCTCTACGTTGTTGTTCCTTCCTTTCCGGCAAATGTCGACTTCCTCCGGACAGCTGTAGACATCATTCTCCTTCGTAATGTCTTTTTTCTCATCGCATTCCTTGGACTTGGAGAAGATGTCGTTTCTGCCGACCACACAATATACCGTGAATGTCAGATACCAATCATTCTTGTATAAATTATGAAAAAGGCATCCTCTTATTGTGCAACTGAAAGTTTCTGATGGCTTACGCCATCTATCGGAATAAATATCAATTATTCTCGTTGATTTTTAATTATTCCAGAATTGGCCAAATACTCATTCTTGATTAATCAAGAAAAGCTAACCACAGACGCTATTCGGGCTGTTGGCCCTCATCAGCGTGGTACAAGCTGTACCTCAACGACCAAAAAATTGGTCATTAAGGCATCCTGAAAAATCATCAAACGGGTAGTTAAGGCCAGAATTGCGTGAGACCGCGACGACACAATGTGAAAAAAAAAATAGTAGAGTTTTTGGTCGTTGGGGTACAGCTTGCACCACGCTGATGAGGGCCAACAGCCCGAAACGCGTCCGTGGTTAGATTTTCTTGATTAATCAAGAATGGGTATTTGGCCAATTCGGGAATAATTAAAAATCAACGAGAATAGTTGATATTCATTCCGATAGATGGCACAAGTAATCAGCAACTTTCAGTTGCACGATAAGGAGATGCCTTTTTCATAATTTAAGCACCTTATCCCAGTATAATATCACATTTGTACTATTTTTTTTTCACATTATTATATAAGCTAATAGATAGAGAAATTATCTATTTTATTGATTAACTAGCGGATTTTTCTCGAGGGAATGTTTGTAGTCTAGTAATAAGAAAATATACTACACCTAAAAACTATCAGAGAAAAGAGAAACCACGGAAGGTGAACAGAAAAATGCTTACAATGGATGTTATGTTTACGATATCAAGTTAAATAAAAACAAAGATAAAATTTGCATATGTTGGTCACTATAAATTTGTATATTTGTTAGGCGAAATTAGAAACATGATAAAACAATTGGGTATTTAAAAACAAATGTAGAAATAAAAGTTGAAGTATAATAAACAATGTTAAAGATTAGTTTTAATTATTAATCAAGATTGTGTGTGAATATGTGAGAAAGATGTAATATCGTTGTTGTTTTCTTGGCCGACTGTTTTACATATGGTGTTATCTTAAAATTGCTTGTTTTGAATATTTTTTAGATTGAGATTATTAGCTAGTATGTAAAAAAAATAACTCTGTTGAAATTTAATTTTGTATTTATATATAAATAAAATTAACTCTGTTGATTTTTTTTGTATTTAATCGATAACAGCGAAGTTACGCACGTTAATGTTAGGAAATATATTTTGATGTTAAGCAAAACCTGCTCCATCTCGTTTTACATAAATGTTGAAAATTTGGTTGAAATTGATGCATTGTAACGAAAGTTTTTAGTGATGTCCACTTATGAAATTTCCATTTTATTAATATAGATATGAAACAAAGGTCAGATGTTGATATTAAAATTGAAAAAGGTATATCCTGACAGGTCACATGGGAATTTTAGATGACAGAGCGCCATCACTTTACACCCACATCAATACTGAGACCTCATCTATGACCCCATCCACATTACAACAGCTAAAATCCTTCTAAAAACACTAGAAACTTTTCAAAAATGGAATCATTAGAAAAATTATACATGCGCATCATGATTTGTCAGAAATAAATTTGTCGAAAAAAAATATATATAATAAGCAACTGAACATTGACTTTTTCTCAGGAAAATAACCAATACTCATTTCCTATTATAATATATTATAAGGCAAAATAGCCTAGCTGCGAAAGTTTTAGACTTTAGAACCTGATGTCCCTGGTTCAAACTCACTTTTCTCTCGCTATCTTTTTTTTTCTCTAATTATTTTTGTGATCTCTTCCTCATTTTGTAAATATTGACTGTCAATAAATTTGTTTCAATTGTCAAATACTCATTTCTTGATGAATCAAGAAAAATCAACAGAGTACGCGTATCGGGCTATTGGCCCTCGTCAGTGTGGTGCAGGCTGTACGACCCATCCAGTGGACCTTTTGTCTTTATTTATAAATCCACAGAAGAGGAGGTATTTAAAGCTTACTGTGTACAGACCACGCAAGAGAGCATGCTGTTTTAGACTCTTCTCAGTTATTAATTATATTGTAACAAAGTAGTTATTATTTTATTAACAGAGTATTATTTTTATGTTTATATTTTGTTATACTCTGTACACTTCCCTCTTTTGTTTATCATTCATAGTTTGTTCTTGTCTGAAATAAATTGTTGTCTCATCCCGAAGTTGGTCTTCGCTAATTTTCCACGTGGCAATATTTAGGTTAACACCTTTTTTCTCTCTATTTATCTGAAGGGAGTTTGTCAGTTTTGTGAATTATCACATCTATATAGATGAAGCTTAACCTTGGTACCCATTATCTTGGTACACATCTACAGTAGATGTTGTCTAAAGAGGCGACAATTCAGTGTGTTAAACACATAAAACGACAAGAAAGAAACTTACATCTTGGGTCCCGACACCCGCTCGGACTTGTAAGGACCTGAGATAGAGGCGGGGGTCTGTGTGAGAGCCTGGAGTTTGGTGATCCACAGCTGGCGGTCTGCCTCGGTGGCGGAGCTCTGGGGGAAACACAGCTCCTCGCTATGCTATGTGTTACATTGTGCTACACTGTGTTATACTGTACTACACTGGACTGTGTTACACTGGTCTATACTACATTGTGTTATACTGTTATGTCCTGGACTGTTTTACACTGATCTGTGTTACACTGTGCTACACTGGACTGTGTTATACTGCACTGTGCTGTGTTACACTGTACTACACTGCCCTGTTCTGGACTGTGCTACACTGGTCTATACTACACTGGTCTGTGTTACACTATGCTACACTGGACTGTGTTATACTACACTGTGTTACACTGGTCTATACTACATTGTTCTGTCCTGGACTGTACTACACTGGTCTGTGTTACACTGTCCTACACTGGTCTGTGTTACACTGTACTACACTGGACTGTGTTACACTACATTGTGTTACACTGGACTGTGCTGTGTGATACTAAGTCTATATTGCACTGTCCTGTACTGGACTGTACTACACTGAACTGTGTTACACTGGACTGTTTTACATTGGACTGCATTATACTGGGCTACACTACACTGAGACAATCCCACTGTTCGGTGACCTGGCTAAGAGACAATCCCACTGTTCAGTGACCTGGCTAAGAGACGAACCCACTGTTCAGTGACCTGGCTAAGAGACAATCCCACTGTTCAGTGACCTGGCTAAGAGACGAACCCACTGTTCGGTGACCTGGCTAAGAGACAATCCCACTGTTCAGTGACCTGGCTAAGAGACGAATCCACTGTTCAGTGACCTGGCTAAGAGACAATCCCACTGTTCGTTGACCTGGCTAAGAGACGAACCCACTGTTCAGTGACCTGGCTAAGAGACAATCCCACTGTTCAGTGACCTGGCTAAGAGACAATCCCACTGTTCAGTGACCTGGCTAAGAGACAATCCCACTGTTCGTTGACCTGGCTAAGAGACAATCCCACTGTTCGGTGACCTGGCTAAGAGACAAACCCACTGTTCGTTGACCTGGCTAAGAGACGAACCCACTGTTCAGTGACCTGGCTAAGAGACAATCCCACTGTTCGTTGACCTGGCTAAGAGACGAACCCACTGTTCAGTGACCTGGCTAAGAGACAATCCCACTGTTCAGTGACCTGGCTAAGAGACAATCCCACTGTTCAGTGACCTGGCTAAGAGACAATCCCACTGTTCAGTGACCTGGCTAAGAGACAATCCCACTGTTCAGTGACCTGGCTAAGAGACGAACCCACTGTTCAGTGACCTGGCTAAGAGACAATCCCACTGTTCGTTGACCTGGCTAAGAGACAATCCCACTGTTCAGTGACCTGGCTAAGAGACGAACCCACTGTTCAGTGACCTGGCTAAGAGACAATCCCACTGTTCGGTGACCTGGCTAAGAGACAATCCCACTGTTCAGTGACCTGGCTAAGAGACAATCCCACTGTTCAGTGACCTGGCTAAGAGACAATCCCACTGTTCGTTGACCTGGCTAAGAGACAATCCCACTGTTCGTTGACCTGGCTAAGAGACAAACCCACTGTTCGTTGACCTGGCTAAGAGACAAACCCACTGTTCGTTGACCTGGCTAAGAGACAAACTCACTGTTCGTTGACCTGGCTAAGAGACAAACCCACTGTTCAGTGACCTGGCTAAGAGACGAACCCACTGTTCAGTGACCTGGCTAAGAGACAATCCCACTGTTCAGTGACCTGGCTAAGAGACGAACCCACTGTTCAGTGACCTGGCTAAGAGACAATCCCACTGTTCAGTGACCTGGCTAAGAGACAAACCCACTGTTCAGTGACCTGGCTAAGAGACAATCCCACTGTTCGTTGACCTGGCTAAGAGACAAACCCACTGTTCGTTGACCTGGCTAAGAGACAATCCCACTGTTCGTTGACCTGGCTAAGAGACAAACCCACTGTTCGTTGACCTGGCTAAGAGACAAACCCACTGTTCGTTGACCTGGCTAAGAGACAAACCCACTGTTCAGTGACCTGGCAATCCTGGCTAAGAGACAATTCCACTGTTCAGTTACACCACCCCGAGAACCCACCAGGTAGAAAGTCTTGCGGCCGCAGCGAACCTTGAAGGTGAAGCCATAGCTGGAAGCCGCCACCCGCACCTCGCTGTTGGGACAGAGCTCGATGCTGCCCTTGCTCTTTCCGAATTCCTGGACACATCTCGAGCTGGTTAGCAATCCTCCAGCGTATCCTGCGCTGAGGCATACTGACAATAATGTCTGTGGTAGAAAACATCGAGCCTTCCTCGAGGATCTAAGGCCATTTGTCCATCAAGGACTTAGAATGTCAAATGCGTCTTTTTGTCAAATCCAGCTATAGATTATAACTTTATCTTGATAATAATGACGAGAGAACTGAAGTAAATAGAGAGATCACGAATTTCTCCAAATTTGGACAATTTGCATATCAATTCCATATACGAAGCAAATAGAGTTTAATTACAATGAATACAAAGTATGTTGAGCTTGATTAAGGTGAACACAAAGTACACTCATGGACAAAACTTGAGGTAGTGGAAAGTCTTTGATGTCGCCAGTCTTATCCTCCCATGTCTATATATTTTCACCAGATTGTAAATAATATAATCTTTGTTTAATATCTGATTATATTATTATGCATAGCGCGTCATCTGTTATCAAAATTCGAAACTATTATAGACGCGTATGATTCTTTTTACAAATTAAACAATTTCTACTATCCTTACTGCAATGGAATTAATTTTTCCATTGCAGTAAAGACAGTATAAATTGTTTAATTTTCAAAAGAATCATACGCGTCTATAATAGTTTCGAATTTTAATAATATTATATTGAGTTTGTTTGGCATATTGTGAGAATTACAGTAAATACTTGTTCTAATTCACATCCTTTATCTGGGCCTGGCTCATCAGTGGTGAACCCTTCCAGCGGTTTCGCCAGTTTAATCTACCATACCGCTGTTATCATGCATTTTTTATCTGATTAATTTAAAACAATAAAAGTTATTTTTTAAATAGAATCAACAAGAAATCCTGGGTTAAGGTTCTTGAACACCTATATTTCTTTAGATTTCGTATTAACATGTCCTTCAATAAGAGAACTTCCAGCTAACTATTGATTGTTGATATCATACTTCTAGTTACTCCTTTTGATGGGCATGCTAACCTGAACGCTAGAGAAATGGTACAAGAAACTCAGCCCGGGATTTATTTATTTATTACCAGTTGCGACACGCTATATCCGATCTGGATAATTGCGCGTGGAACTATTTACAATAATTGTAGTAGATTAAATTTAATTGCCATCTATCGTTATAATTTTACACAAATAAATTTACTGGCAATGTGTTTCTTTTAAATATCATCAAATATTATCTCTACAGACCTTACTGCAATGGTATGAAGCTGAGAGGGTTCACTATATACTGATGAGCCAAGCCCTCTCATTTAATAACTCATATCTTCTTCTTCTTTCTTATCTCCACTCAATCACACTAAGGTATCTAGCTTGTAAAGCTTGAGATTTTTGATGGTGTCTGCCGGGGAAGAGTAGAGCTCATGTAGAGATAATATTTGATGATATTTAAAAGAAACGCATTGTCAATAAATTTATTTGTGTAAAATTGTAGTAGAGTAGGTAACAGAATTGTCAAAAAGAAAATAAACAATTAAGAGCATTGAATAAACATATACATTAAACAAATAAGGGATTGGTTGTTGATATGTTGAATTATAAGTTAGGGAATGAACGGTTTGTAACAATAATACCTTTGCTACACTGTGGGTATCTCTATTTGACCTGTCCAGAAGTCCTCCTCTACGTGGCGGGCGGGAGAAGCAGCACAAGTAAGGAACTGCCCTGTAGTACGGTGTCGTGAGCCGCTACAGTAACGGTGAACAGGGAACTCTGAAATGTGGCTGAATAACGGAGTAATGGCACCCGTCTTTCCATGGAGATATCCAGAAGAGAACATCCATACGAACAAGGCACCTTTGTTGGCTGGTATTGTGATCAGGGTACACGGACCGATCTGATCTGCTCCATGGACAAGACACCACCACCTCAGTTGGCCGGTATTGTGATCAGGGTGCATGGACCGATCTGATCTGCTCCATGGACAAGACACTACCACCTCAGTTGGCTGGCATTGTGATCGGAGTGCACGGACCGATCTGATCTGCTCCATGGACAAGACACCACCACCATCTCTATTTGAACTGCGACAATATTGAGTGGACAATCGGTCATCGCAAGTACATATACTCAATAGATTTCAATCTCCTGGATATTAATTAAATATTGCTAAAGGTTTCTGGAGATGCGCTTCTTATATTAAGTAACTCATCTCCATAAACTTTTAGCATTACTTAATTAACATATACTCAATAATAAAATAAAAAGCTCATGTGCTCGTTGTCAGGATTTTCCTTTTGTGATTATAATACTCAGTAAGTATAAAATTATAAAGAAAAAATAAGATAGAATAATGTTTTATATGATTATTCGAGACTTAATCTTGGATCGCCTATATAGAACATGATCTATCATAGAACTGGGATGGAGGATTCTTACACTAAACAGAAGCTATGTTGATGATGCGTGTTTCAGTCTTCACATCAGTTCTTGTAGGTTATGCACACGTATTTGCATATTTACTAATAACACTGGTCAACAAAATTTCACCTCAAGAAAACCTGATGATGTTTCTAATGAAACTTTTCATGCTGAACTTGAAATATTATTATAAAATTTCAATCAATCATAACTCTATCAGCCTATAATGTTTTCAACATTAATAATGGTAGAAAGGATTTTTTACAAGAGAAGGAATCACCAGACATCATCTTAAAGAAGGGACAAAAGTTAACGGTGACGTGTTTCTTTTATTAATTCTGTAAATTCGGCTACTCGTTGCCGTTAACTTTTGTTCCTTCTTCAAAGGATTATTTGACTGAATTCTACCAATGTTTTTAATTTTATTTCCCAGAATGGTATTTTGGCTCTGAACTGGTGAAGGGAATCTGAATAGATTAGTGATGTTTCTTGTTAAGTTTTAAGACGAAAACTAAATGATAAAACGGGGCAACTTTGTCCTTCATTTCCGGCACTAATTAATGAAATATCAAAGAACATAGCGGTGGCGATATTCCACAGGATTATATCCCGGAACACAGTGTTCTCCCCATCCCTTGTGAACTGGCGAATCCTGTATAGGGCGAGAGGCCCTAAATAAAATAAAGTTAAGTTTTGAGGCACCTGATTGGTGGATGTAGCCTAGAGGAATTTGAGTAAGATCTCACCTGGGCTTTGGCCTGTGAACTGTAGTACACCAGGGTGCGGCTGTGTATCTCGAACCAGTACTTCTTCCATTTGGTCAGGAAGAGCTGAAACACACAGTACGCTTTCTTCACTGCAATCCACAGCTATGTCTCAACCATTGGTTGTTTAAGTTATTTCTGACGCGTATGTTTCCTTTTGGATAAAAACAATTTTCTACTATTCCCTTACTGCAATGGTAAAATAGTGGATGAACCCTGGTGAACCCCAATGGTGAACCCTCCCAGCGTTTTCACCAGTTTAATCTACCATGTAGCTGTATATACTTATTACAACTATCGATTTCGGAAGATGAACGACTTCTGTACAACGGAATTGTTTGAGATTCTTCGGTCATATCACGCGACACAGGGGAATGGAGTACACCATACTGATCAGAAAGACATCCAGATGGCACAAGAACCTATAGGACATGTAACAACAGTCCTGGTGTGGAACTAACACCTACCCACATATTCTCATGTCCAGCAATGGCCGCAGTCTTGCAGAAAATTGACATAGACCCAGAGCAGCAGCTTTACACACCCAAGATAGTGGACATTGCTGCTGTGATAGAGATGGATGGAGACAACTGAGGCTCTCCATTGGACACGACAACAACAACCAGAAAGATGTCTGGGCGACACATACCTGGACGTCCGTCGACACGCTTCGTGGATCAATTAAAGCAACTCACTGGTTTAACAGTCACCAAGATGGTACATGGAGCTCAAGACAGAGATGGCTGGTGTCATGTTTGGGATGTAATACGTACAGTACAACGTTCGATCGGGAATAAAATGATATTATCATTAATAATAAGAGCTGTTAATACAATATAATACACTGCGGCTTGTGGTTGTAAAACAACACTTGAAGTTACACCGCATGAGTTTCTTTTCAATGAAAAATCAAAATTTATTTCAAGGTGAAATGATGACTATTTCTAATCTTTTTGGATGAGGTATGAAAGGGTGAATTATGAAGAGTAATGATGAACGGAAAAATAATCCCTGGACACTTTTATTTTTCCGATCATCATTACTCTTCATAATTCACCCTTTCATACCTCATCCAAAAATGTTAGAAATAGTCAACATTTCACCTTGAAATAAATTTTGTTTTTTAATAATAGCTGTATATGCTGATACTGTAGCGGAAAAGGTATTTTAAATGAACTATAAACATAAGTTTTTGAAGTGTTTCTTGAAGTCATATGGAGTCAGGTTTAGTCACGGCTAGCTTACGTCAGCCTTTCTTTAACTTTAATAGTTCCAAAGCAAGAGTTACAATAATAGAGGATATTTTGTATTTTTTAATTGTATAGCAAAGTATTTTTTTATATTTTATAAATAGGTGATTAATTTTTTATATTTATAATATTTATATTTTGTTATTCTGCAAACTTCTCACATTGTTTATCTTGTATCTTATAAATGTTGATTTGTTCTTGTCTTTAATTGCCGTATCATCCTGAAGTTTGACTTTCCTAATTTTCTATGTGACATTTGGTGGAAATTCTGGATAGATTAGGGAAGACAAACTGAGGGACTCCGAGAAGACCTTGAGGCCATGGATGCTGTGATTTACATTTTCCAAGACTGACTCCAGGATTCCACCGCCGTGTCAAAGTCAAGGCTTCCCTACATGAAGACGATGTTCCTATTGACGATATGACGCCGAAGCAGCTCTTCACGTCGCAAGAGAAAAGATGCCAAGCTACTAGGGACAAAGTTTTAAGACTAAGGGAATCCTTGGCAGAAGCACATTAGATCCATGTCAGTATCTACAATATTTGCAAGCTGTGGGTCACAGCTCCCATAGGGAAGGAGCTATGTAACAAAATATTTATTATATTCTATGTACAGATTATTATTTCTTTTGATATTAATATTATTTATAATTTGCTACTCTGGAAACTCCCTCATTGCTATCTTGTATCTTATATAAGTATTGATTTGTTCCTGCCTTAAATTGCCGTGTCATTCTGAAGTTTGTCTTTCCTAATTTTCTACATGACAATACACATATATATATATATATATGGTGTAATAATAAGGTGGGGAAAGAGAAATAAGGACACCACAAGTTTGTAAGAGGAACCCGAGACAACCAGAGAGAGAGAGAGAGAGAGAGAGCCGGGCGGCCGTTTGTGTCGCATACAATCCTCAACTGTCTTAATAGTCCCGAGAACTAACGCGCCCCTGTGGTCGCCCCTTGGAATGTGGCTGGTGTCTTAAATGACCGGACTTTACCCTCCCGTCTCTCTCTCTCTCTGGGTCGACTGTAGGTTTGCTTTATTATTCCTGGAAGAGTATATATTATGACATATACCTAAAGAGACAAAGGTCGCCTCTCCCGTCAAAATAGACGTCAAAACTAGACGTCATCTATTGACCGTCGCCGTAATGGCGTCCATAGATGATATCTATTTTGACGGAAGAGGCGACCTTTGTCTCTTTAGATCAATATCCTCCCGGAAAAATTTCCATCTACATATATTAACCGATCTGATGTAGTCATCTACATACAAGGGCGGAGTAGCAACGCCTACCAAGAGTAGATTCCACAGAGAAATCTTTTGTCTACACAGCTGTTGTTTGTCTTAGCCACCAGAGGCGCTGTTTCTCTTATCTGGGCCATGCGGAAGGTGGTGTTGATAATAAACGTTGCTTCTGCCACCAACAGAAACTTTGTTTGTCATCGTCTGTCAGATTTTATAGGAAATATGGCGGCGACTTACATGGAGAAAGTTGCCTTCTATGAAATCATCATATTTGTGTGAATCTATCTTGTACATCCTTGCCAATAGCTGGGGTAAACTATGAAATAACGTTGGAAATTTTGGAACGAGTTTTGGTTATTTCCGAAAGAGTTTGAGTACATTTGGGAATGTCTTGGGTAAATTCGAAAATCTTTCCTAATTTATTCGAAAGAAGAGCGACTTTTATTCGCGATCGAACGTTGTACTATACGTATTATATTTCTTTTGGAGCTAAGTCGGCCTGCCACTGAGTAGTGCTGCCAGTCTTAATAACAAAGGCAGACGCATACTACTTCGCCCGATCATGATGGGGACACCATCAAAAGTCTCAAGCTTTACAAGCTTGACACCCTAATATGATTGAGTGGAGATAAGAAAAAAGAAGAAAGGCTGACGTCTCCAGAGAGATAGCCATGACAACCTGACTCCATATAACTTCAAAAACACTTCAAAAACCTATTTCTATAGTTCATTTTAAATACATTTTCCAAGATTCTAGCTCCAGTATCAGTATATACAGCTAATAATAATAATAATAAGATAATTTTATTCACGATCGAACGTTGTACTGTACATTCCAAACACGACACCAGTCATCTCTGTCTTGAGCTCAATGTACCATCTCGGTGACAGTTAAACCAGTGAGTTCCTTTAATTGGTCCACGTGTCGGTGGACGTCCAGGTATGTGTCGCCCAGACATCATTCCAGTCAGTATGGTGTACTCCATTCCCCTGTGTCGCGTGATGTGACCGAAGAATCTCAAACAATTCCGTTGTACAGAAGTCGGTTATCTTCCGAAATCGATAATTGTGATAGGTATATACAGCTATATGGTAGATTAATACATAGCAATAACGCGCCATCTATACATATAAGATAAAAGGATTTAAAAGCGCGAATGTTTATAGTCTTTATAGTTTATAGTCTTTATTGTCTTTATAGTTTGCGGAAGAGCATTGCTCGATGCAAATATTTAAATGTAATTCTACTGTCCTATAAGCTTATGTCCATAGTTTACTTGAAAACCATTTCTAAGATTCCATCCTTCAGTGTAGCATATAAAAGCAGAATGATCCAATACAGTATTAGAGCTCTGAGAAGCGGTCTGGTGGATTAAATTGGCGAAACCGCTGGGAGGGTTCACCACTGATGAGCCAAGCCCTCCCAATATATTTTTTCATCGCAGTAAGGACAGTAGAAGTTTGTATTATTATAGGAGAAACATTCGCGCTTTTAAATCCTTTTATCTTATATGGTAGATTAAACTGGCGAAAACGCTGGTTCACCATTGAATTAGGGAAAATTTGTATTTTAGTAACCCAATCCATATATAATAAATTTATTTTCCTCCAATTTACTCAGACTAATTTATTAACTTGATTGTCTTTATATAATTTTTCCTGTATATAAATATCATATTACCATTAAGGTACTATTACTGTTATTCCTGTATGTATCCTACATTTCTGTGCTTGGAGAATCTATATAAGACTAAAAAGTCTTAATAAAGCTTTTTGTTGTACATTGCTGATTACTGGTACTATTACTGTTATTCCTGCATGTATCCTACATTTCTGTACTTGGAGAATCTCTATAAGACTAAAAAGTCTTAATAAAGCTTTTTGTTGTACATTGCTGATTACTGGTACTATTACTGTTATTCCTGCATGTATCCTACATTTCTGCTTGGAGAATCTGTATAAGACTAAAAAGTCTTAATAAAGCTTTTTGTTGTACATTGCTGATTACTGGTACTATTACTGTTATTCCTGCATGTATCCTACATTTCTGTACTTGGAGAATCTCTATAAGACTAAAAGGTCTTAATAAAGCTTTTTGTTGTTGTATTTTAGTAACGCGCAATAAAATGATCAAAACTTTAGTAAATAAATAAAAGAGCTTTGGTAAACATCTTGAATATTTGAGGCGTGTGTTTCAGGAATAGATTTCGGAAAATTCGTTGATAGTATGGTAATCCAGGACGAGGCGTTGTAAATTTTAAAGTTCCTGGTAAACCCGGAAATACCTTTAGATATTCGAAAAGTATTTGGTAAACCCGGAAAGACTTTTGTAAATTCGAACGTTCCTGGCAAACCCGGAAAACTTTTGTAAATTCGAACGTTCCTGGTAAACCCGGAAAACTTTTGTAAATTCGAACGTTCCTGGTAAACCCGGAAAGACTTTTGTAAATTCGAACATTCCTGGTAAACCCGGAAATCCCTTTAGATATTCGAAAAGTATTTGGTAAACCCGTAAATACTTTTGCAAATTCGAACGTTCCTGGTAAACCCGGAAATCCTTTTAGATATTCGAAAAGTATTTGGTAAAACAGGAAAGACTTCTCTAAATTCAAAGGTTCCTGGTAAATCCAGAAAGAAATCTGTTTACAATATTGCCACATGAAAAATTAGGGAAGACAAACTCCAGGATGACACAGCAATTTATTTAAGACAAGAACAAACTATGAATGATAAACAAAAGATAAGGAATGAGGGAAGTTTACAGAGTACAGAGAAAGACAAACTTCAGGATGACACAACAATTTATTTAAGACAAGAACAAACTATGAATGATAAACAAAAGATAAGCAATGAGGGAAATTTACAGAGTACAGAGAAAGACACACTTTAGGATGACACAACAATTTATTTAAGGCAAGAACAAACTATGAATGATAAACAAAAGATAAGGAATGAAGGAAGTTTACAGAGTACAGAGAAAGACAAACTTCAGGATGACACAGCAATTTATTTAAGGCAAGAACAAACTATGAATGATAAACAAAAGATAAGGAATGAGGGAAATTTACAGAGTATAGAGAAAGACAAACTTCAGGATAACACAGCAATTTATTTAAGGCAAGAACAAACTATGAATGATAAACAAAAGATAAGCAATGAGGTAATTTTATAGAGTAGCAAAATATAAGCTTTTTTTTACTTATCCTTTTAGTCTAAATTAGACAAGATCTTGGAGGTCATGCTCATAAAGAAGTTCAAGAACTCTTCTTGGTTCTCTGTACAGGGATCCTTTGTCCTTTCCAATACAATTTAGCATATTAATTATTAAAATTACAATTATATTCTCACAATGAGTATCTTTTTTATTTAAAAAACGCTAGCTTTCAAGTGTTAATCGCTCTTCAACGGGCTTACAATTTAGTATATGTTGGGGAGTGACCTCTTCGGTAAAATATAAACATAAAAAACGATACTCTGTTAATAAAATAATAAATACTTTGCTACAATAGCAAGCTGCGGGTGGATGGTATTCATGTATCAAAAGTGGAATCTCTCTCTTTAATTGTGCATTAAAACATTGCATTTGATCTATTATCCTGAAAAAAGAAAAAAAAAGACCTAATCCAAATAATTTATTAGTGTGTGACGTTTCAGCAACAACATTGTCACCATCATCAGACAAAATAATAAATCCATTTATTGGATTATGGAAAATGGATTTATTATTTTATTTGATGATGGTTACAATGTTGTTGCTGAAACGTCACACACTAATAAATTATTTGGATTAGGTCTTATTTCCTTTTATTATAATCTATAATCCAAATTGTGCTTTATGATTTATTATCCAATTAAAAACGTAATGGTGATGATTAAGAATCTATCACAACACTTGCTTTTGAAAAATCCAGACAACAAGCCAACAACCTGTATAACATGGTTTCATACTTTGGCTCTCATCAGTACAGGGACGGCTTCGATTCCATAACATTTTCAAGAGAAGTTGTGAAAACGGTCAAATTTGCCAAAAATATGTTTAAAAATGAGAATTTGAAACTATTATAGACGCGTATGATTATTTTAAAAATCAAACAATTATATCTACTGCAATGAAAAATTAATGGTAGGGCCTGGCTCATCAGTGGTTACCCCTTCCAGCGGTTTCGCTAGTTTTTCATTGCAGTAAGAGCAGAATTCGTGAAAACGCGGTCAAATTTACTAAAAATATGTTTAAAATATGAAAATTTGAAACTATTATAGACGCGTAAGATTCTTTTAAAAATCAAAAATTATATCTACTGCAATGAAAAATTAATGGGAGGGCCTGGCTCATCATTGGTGAACCCCCCAGCGGTTTCGCCAGTTTTTCATTGCAGTAAGAGCAGAATTCGTGAAAACGGTCAAAATTGCCAAAAATACGTTTAAAATATGAAAATTCGAAACGTATGATTCTTTTAAAAATTAAACAATTTCTACTGTCCTTACTGCAATGGAAAAATTAATGAGAGGGCCTGGCTCATCATTGGTGAACCCTCCCAGCGGTTTCGCCAGTTTTTCATTGCAGTAAGGACAGTAGATAATTGTTTAATTTTTAAAATAATTATGCGCGTCTATAATAGTTTCGAATTCTTGATATTTAAAATGGCGAAGTATCACAATACTTATCATCACCATAACGTTATATACGGGTATGATGAGCAAAATGCATTGTTTTATCGTAGTTTTAAAGGGAGAGGTGCCTATTTTAGTTCAATAATCTGTTTACTGGGCTGATTGGACAAATGTTATCAGTAGTCCAATTTCCTCAGATCCGCTCCCGATCTGTGACTTCCTTTTGTCCTACTTGTCTCCCATCCTCCCTGTTTTCCATCTGGAGAGAGAGAGACAACCTTCAACAGCATTGTTTATATCTCTTTATCTCACTGGGAGATTCTGAGCCAGAAATGTAGAGATTGACATTCTGCAAAGAAGTAAATAAGATGCATTAGCGCACCATCTCTTATCTTCTTCTTTCTTATCTCCACTCAATCATATTAGGGTATCAAGCTTGTAGAGGTTGAGACTTGACAACCATCATGACTGGGTGAAGTAGATTGCGTCTAACTTTGTCATTAAGACTGGGAGCACTACTCAGTGGCAGGATGACTTAGCTCCAAAAGAAATGGCCGCCTCTGACATGAGGAACAGACGCCATGTGCAGCCGCTCCTAACATGGAGTACAAATGCTGCTCATCCTGTATCCCTGGAGTCCTTACAGGGTACTATCAGCCGGGCCAGCTGAGCCCAGGTTTTTTAGTGAGCTTGTTACTGCTCCCCCTCCTCCTTTTACATCCGGGCTTGGGACCGGTAAAGGCGGAGTTCCATTTCTTATAATAAATTTGAGCTATTTTTGTCGCGTATGTTTCTTAAAAAAATAAAATAAATAAATTTTCTACTGTCCCCCCTTACTACAATGATAAAATAATGGGAGGGCCTGGCTCATCAGTGGTGAACCCTCCCAACAGTTTCGCCAGTTTAATCTACCATACCGTTGTAATATTGCATTACTGTTTTCCTTTTATACCGATACTCAAGCTGGACTCTTGGAAAGGGTATTTTAAAAGATCTATGAACATAAGATTTGAGGACAGTAGAATTGATAAATATCTAATATGTTTCGAGCATTGCTCTTCCGAACATTGCATGAAAAAGTTTTTAAAAAACATAATAATATCATAGTAAATTAAATTTAATTGCCATCTATCGTTAAAATTATACACATATAAATTTACTGGCAATATCGTTCTTTTAAATATCATCAAATATTATCTCTACAGACCTTACTGCAATGATATAAGTTATTGAATGAGAGGGCTTGGCTCATTAATGGTGAACACTCTCAACTTGATTCACCACTGATGAGCCAAGCCCTCTCATTCAATAACTTATATCATTGCAGTAAGGTCTGTAGATATAATATTAGATGATATTTAAAAGAAGCATATTGCCAGTAAATTTATATGTGTAAAATAATAATATTAAATAGTTCAAATTTCTCTTATAAAAAAGGAAAATGAATTATAAAAAGGAAAGGCATCTTTCAGGTGGCAATAAAAGCAAAAACTACTAACCACCAATTAGCTATATTTGCCAATTAGAAAACTCAGGTCGGCAAAAAGGCCTCAACACCAGCTTTGGTAATATTGAGAGCGCCCACTCGAAGTTGAGTTATCTAAGGAAATGTAAACATTAAAACATGAATGTTTATTTTATAAATAAAACAAACTTCTACTATTCTTACTTCGATGAAAAATATATTGAGAGGGCTTGACTCATCAGTAGTGAACCCTCCCAGCGGTTTCGCCAATATAATCCACCAGACCGCTTCTGTAGAACTCTAATACTGTATTGACTGCTTATATATGCTACACTGAAGGGTGAAATCTTAGAAATGGTATTTAAGTGTGTTGAATATATGAATTCAATTTTAGACTTTAATATTTTATATAATATTGTCACTGAATAATTATTTTAAATATTCTGTGGTATATCATCATTAATATTTGCATAGTTATCACTCCTCACTATTCTTATATATTATTACTTGTAAATAAATGGACAAATATAGTTTTGCATAAATAAACTATTTTCAATTACTAAAATCGTATGTATTAATTTCTAAAATAATATAAAACCCTAAAACCTTTCTAACAGTGGTAGCAGAGCGTGGTTATAACTTAAAATCTAAAATCGTAAAAATAAAAATGGCTGCTGTTATGGAAGATATTTCGATTATAGATAAATTAAAAGACTCTGAAAATTTTGATATTTGGAAATTTCAAATTAACATTATTTTTAAAGCTAATAATTTAATTGAAACAATAAATGGCAAATTGTGTTTTAAAGATCAAAAGGATGAAAAAGAAAAAAAACGTATGGATAATAAAAGATGCTAAAGCCCAAAAATATATTATTTCGAGCATCGATAAAACGATATTAACACACATAATACATTGTGAAAATGCCAAATCAATGTATGACACCATATGCAGAATATTTGAAAGAGATGATGAACAATTAAAATGTAAGCTGCTACAAGAATTTCACACTTATAAATTTGATAAAAATGTAGACCTTGTAGCCAACATAAGTAATTTAAGAAATTTGGCTTTTAAACTCAATAATCTAAAACAGAACTTTGATGACAATATTGTTATTTCAAAGATTTTAACAATTTTGCCAGAAGAATATAATTATTTTTGTACTGCTTGGGAGTCAACTGGAAAAGATGAAAAAACTATTGAAAATCTAATATCAAGATTGACCACTGAAGAAATAAGAAGAAATAGACAGAGCCAACCAGAAGACCGAGTGGCTATGAATGCAACAAAGCAAAAGGTATGTTTTACTTGTAATAAACCAGGACATATATCTAAAAATTGCACCCAAAGAAAATTCTGCAAATTTTGTAAAAAAACTAACCATGAAGAAAAGGACTGTTTCTTTAAGAACAACAGTAAACCTACTGCTAAAGTAAACAAAGAACAATGCAGAATATGTAAAAAGTTTAATCATAAAGAAAAAGACTGCTATTTCAGGAATAAAGAAAAGCAACCTCCCATTGCTTTCATTGCTGAACCTTTAACCTAACAAAGTGAACTATGGACATACGATTTTAGGACAGTATAATTACATATAAATGTGGATGGCTTTTCTTGATTTATCAAGAAATTGGGTTGGCCAAATATCAGGGAACAGGCTAAATCAATGTTTAGTTGATTTCTGTTCCACCAGGCGCTCTGCCTTCTGTAAAGCACATGTCCTCCTGGTCAGGATATGCCATTTTTAATATTGATTTCAACACCTGATCTTTTTATTTTTATTTTTTTCTTTCGTTTTTTTTTTCATATAAATATTTGTATCGAACAATATGCTCTTCCGCAAACAATAAGTAAAAGGCCAGATAAAGCTTGTATGATCCTTGGGGTATATAAAGAAGTTTTTCTCCCCGAATTGTGTTTCTTCTATTCAGATTCCGAGTCCACGGTCGGAATAGAAACTTTTGGATTCAGGTATCCCCAGTGTTCCTCAACTGGCAGTTTGGAGAGGACATTATTCACTAGAGTGACAACCTAATCTGGCTGGTGTATTGGAACGCCACGATGTGACAAATGACAAGTCGGGGACAATAGCGCTATCATATCGTATGACAGGTGATAGATCATCTCACAAACTTTTCATCTCTCACCTCCAAGCCAGACTTTTGGGCTTCTTCAAACATGGGGAATACACCACTGACATAAGGTCCAACAGCCATGTATGTGAGAAATTTTCCTAAAGATCAACGTGTCTAATGATATTCTTTATAATTAATTCTATAAATTTAATTGCCATCTATTGATCAAATGTGTAACAAATAAATTTACTGGCAATGTGTTTCTTTTCAATAATATCATCAAATATTATCTCTACAGACCTTACTGCAATGATATAAGTTATTGAATGAGAGGGTGTAACAATTAAATTTACCTGCAATGTGTTTCTTTTCAATAATATCATCAAATATTATCTCTACAGACCTTACTGCAATGATATAAGTTATTGAATGAGAGGGTGTAACGAATAAATTTACTGTCAATGTGTTTCTTTTCAATAATATCATCAAATATTATCTCTACAGACCTTACTGCAATGATATAAGTTATTGAATGAGAGGGTGTAACAATTAAATTTACCTGCAATGTGTTTCTTCTCAATAATTACATCAAATATTGGGCTACCAATACCTGGGCTCAGCTGGCCCGGCTGATAGTACCCTGTAAGGGCTCCAGGGATACAGGATGAGCAGCGTTTGTACTCCATGTTAGGAGCAGCTGCACATGGCGTCTGTTCCTCATGTCAGAGGCGGCCATTTCTTTAGGAGCTAAGTTGGCCTGCCAGTGAGTAGTGCTTCCAGTCTTAATGACAAAGGCAGACGCATTTTACTTCACTCAGTCATGATGGTTGTCAAAGCTTGATACCCTAATATGATTGAGTGGAGATAAGAAAGAAGAAGAAGCACTAAATCATTCCATCCCCCACCTAGAGATGTCGCTATATACACTATTTCCTATTGTTAACTAAATAGACTTTAAAATTTGTTGTTTTGTCTTTAATGAGGAATATCTCTCTCTATGCCTAAAGCAAAATTATTCATAAAATTTCTACAATTTCAATAACATCAACAATAAGCTTTATTAAGACCTTTTAGTATTATACAGATTCTCCAAGTAGAAATGTAGGATACATGCAGGAAAAAATAGTAATAGTACCTTATTTGAAAAAAGAGCAATCCATAAATTGTAATATAAAATTTATATACAGAAAAACTTAATTAAGACAATCAAGCTAATAGATTAGTCTGGGTAAATTGGAGGAAAAGAAATTTATTATACATGGATTTACCACGGATTATCTGCAAATGAAGGTAAAAAAAAGTAAAAACTAACCTCAATCAATATTGATAATGAAATGTATACACAATAAAACCTAATTAAGACAATTTAATTTTACAATATCAATTTCTATACAAAGTATCCTTCATAGATTCGTTATACACCAAAAACTAAACTTTCCAATGCAGAATATATAAGTAGAATGAAAAATCCAATAATTTGTGGCAAACTGATGGATTAAAATGGCGAAATCGCTGGGAAGGTTTATCACACTGATATCTGTAAATGTTAAACAAATATTCTCCTTTTCACTAATTGTGTTAGAAACCCGTTTTTTAGGATTGAAAGCTCTGAGTGATATTGTCACAGTGTCAAAAAATAATTTTATTAATCAATTAATACACTTTGTGAGTGATGTTTCCCTCACAACAAAACTAGAAACAAGAAAATGAAAAAAAAATCAGTTACAGAATTTACATATCTTCCTTATATAGCATTAAACATAAAATTATTTACATATTTACTAATAGAGACATTTGCTTTACATTTGATTTACATAAAACCAATTTCGTGACAATATTATATCCCCCTCCAACACTATCTCTCTCAATATGTATTGAGATTAATGTTCCATACCGAGTTCGCACATTACCAAACAGAACAATAGTATATGTGCCAGCTGTATAGATATAGAATATAAGAACAGCAGTGATGAGCCAGGGGCCACTACTCACCCGTCTCCTACGTAGACACAGAGATCCTTGGTGGCCGAGGTCCTCCATGGCACAGTGTCACCGGACTTCCTCCGGACGTGGCCTTATCTCCCATGTGACTCTACCAGCCAGACTGGAGTGTCGACAACCCGGGGTCTACAGTGTCGACCACCCGACGTCACCACAGTAAGACGGTCGTGGTGGCTACTGGTGATCCCCGATATTCTCTGAATTGTCACGATGACGGACATTTAGGATTTGCCAAGACATCCGATAGGAGAAAGTATGTCCGGTCAGGTCTTTTTTTCCCCCACAGAATCATTAGAGACTATATCGCTCACTGCGGAAGATGTCAGCCTCGAATACCTGCTCCACTCTCACCGGCCATCCAGGCTTTTACAGCCGTTAGCGCCTGCATCGATTCCTTTCCAAAGAGCGGGACGGACCACCTCGGGAGATTCCCAATGTGGAAACAGGTGGATCGTTCGATGCACGTCATGCATCGGTCTAACACGGCGTGCCATTGTCCTACCACCAGCAACAAGTGGCCACGTTTAGTTTGGAAGATTTGAACACGAGACATCACTCACCGTGGTAGAGGTTTTCAATCAAAACATATCTGAAAACTATCAGGACTATTGCCCAATGATACACTACAATACACAAATAGATGGCTTCACAGAACGACTTAACAGAACCTTAGTCGGTATAAGGTGTGAATGGTAATGATATCGTGTTATTTTGGTCCAGAAAATTACAAAAAAAATCTGTTTTTATATTTATTGATGTTGTGGCTTGAATAAATGAACGCATGCGGTGAGGGGTAGGCGAAACTACTGGTAGGGTTCACCACTGATGAGCCATGCCTTCCCATTATTTTTTTACTAGCCGAATGACCCGGGCAACGCCCGTGTTTTACCCGATTGAATGTTTTGATTCAAATACTATTTGTTACAATTATAAATTGGCGCCTTAAATAAATGCATATGTTAGTTAATAACTATAGCCTATGTGCTTTATCTATCTATGTACTGTTGGCTTCCGTAGGCGTCTCTTACTGGGAAAAAGAAAGAGAGGATTCCATTTGGTTATTATCTAATATATGCATTTATTTAGGGAGCGACCCGCTCCAACACAATAGTTACAAAGACGAAATGGCGAGTGGGGGGGGGGGGGGGGGGGGGGGGGGGGGGCAAAGGTGGCGTGACCGTAGCCAACCAATAGGAGGGCGCCATTCCAAAAAAAAAATTAAAAAAAAAACGGTGACAGAGATGACTGATGAAGAATGACGCTCGTAACTGTATATAGAATCAACAACAACAAACAACAAAAAGCCTTTATTGAGGACCTCTCGTCCTATATAGGATTCGCCAGTTTACAGAGTACTGTATATAGAATCATTGTAGTAAAGAAAGTGTGTAGAAAGTTTTTTTTTTATTTACAAAGAATCTCATACGTGTCATAAATAGTTCAAATTTCCGATAACTCATGGACAAAACTTAAGGAAGTTTTAGCATGTATATCGGGATTGAGACAATAACTCTGAAAGATACACTCATGGACAAAACTTAAGGAAGTTGTACCTTTTACCATGTATATCGGGATTCAGACAATAACTCTGAAAGATATTACAGTGACCTTTATTGAAGACACACGAGATAACCAAGTGTGAACAAAATCGTCTCTATCTCCTTAACAAACAAACAAAAAAAAAAAACCAGAAGACTGTCGACATCAAAGACTTTCCACTTCCTTAAGTTCTGTCCATGAGTGTACTTAGTCTAATTAGATAATGGTTATTACTCTAGTGTAACAGATATCTACAGGGAACGTTTAGCTATCTTTTATTTGATCTAAACTAAAACATCATCAAATTATAAAGCAATAACGCGCGCCATCTAGATTCCATAAATAGAACTATACCAGGTTTATTAGTAAGAAACGCGAAAATTTTCAGTGAATTCAAAAGTTCACCAATTCCATACAACAAAATAATTTTTATTCAAAGTAATTGCCCTGATTAGCTATACACTCGGACCACCTTTCAGCCAATTTTCGAATTCCTTGTCTGAAAAATTCTATTCCTTTTGAGTCGAACCAATCAACAAGCCATTTTCGGAGTATGTCTGAGTTCGAAAATTCCTGGTTTTTTAGGGCGTGTACTAAAGATGTGAAAAGGTCCGACGGCGCTAAGTCTGGTGAGTACGGCATGAGTACGGTAAATCACGATTGTTCCTTTTACAGACAAAATACACTTCCTATTGTCTTTACTACAATCAAAATGTTTGTAAAATAAACATCCGTACTTTATAGTTGTATTTATTATATCTAGATGGCGCGATATTGCTTTTTAATTAATTTATACCTAACTGGCTTTATCCTTATTTTTTTGTGGAAGAGCATTGCTCGATGCAAATATTTAAATGTAATTCTACTGTCCTAAAAGCTTATATCCATAGTTTACTTGAAAACCATTTATAAGATTCCATCCTTCAGTGTAGCATATATAAGCAGAATGATCCAATACAGTATTAGAGTTCTAAAGAAGCGGTCTGGTAGATTAAATTGGCGAAACCGCTGGGAGGGTTTACCACTGATGAGTCAAGCCCTTCCAATATATTTTGATCGCAGTAAGGACAGTAGAAAGTTTGTTGTTTGTAAAAGAAAAACATTTGTGCTTCATATTTATATTTATTAAAAAAACAATTTGTTTGTGAGATTTCAGATGAATTATTAACAATTATATATATTATCATAATAATTTTTTATTATCCCTAGTACACGTGGTACAGGCCATGATAATCATGGTGGGTAGAGTTTGGCGACTGCTCTTACTGTAAGTGCACCACATGTCTACACATGTGAAAAGCAGTTCGACTTTGCACTTACAAATATGCCAGAGCTCCATGATAATAGTGATAATTGGACAATATGCTTCTTTTTATTTACATATTTCCAAATCATGCATACAATTTTTGATTGCTGTTACTTGGAGAAACAAAGAGGGGAAGTCTTGGGTGATTTATCCTTGTGTCAATCCGATAGTCAACAAATATATAACTGGATGAATGCAATGACGTTTGATCAAGGTCTTTGGTTTATATAAATTCTACAAGACCGCAGTCACCGTTCGGAGGAGATTAATAGAATCGCCGAATGTCGTGGTCCATTTGGATGAGGAAAGTGAAGACTAGAACGCGGCTGATTCCACACTAGCCTGTTCAGTGATTCGCTAACCATGACGTATGTACGAAGGAACGTGTGACCATTGGACATGTGTCAGACCTGGAGACTGTTGTTGGGTTCTGTGCTATATGGAGAACAGGAGCTCCATCTATGATTTCTTTCTGTGGCAAATCTGTATAAGACCGGTGGTCTTAATAAAGCTGTATGTGTGTGTGTATTTACATATTTCCAAAAACAGATGGCGTGCTAATGCACATCGTGATGAAATAAAAATACTGATTTAATTCATAGAAAACAATCAAATGGAATTAAGCGAATATTGTTATTATAAGCTTAAAATGATGATTTTCTATATTTTTAAAGTTTATATGGAATGTTCTATATTTGTGCCACTGGTTTAGTGGTTGTAAGTCTTTAGATATATTGGACGTTTGATGTGTGTAAATAACCTTTATTTCTTATATAAATTATTGCTGTAAAATGTAAATTTAAATAACTTTCACTCTCTCTCTAAAACTATAAATAATTTGTATATATATATATTTAAAAACTATGTACATAAAATAGATTAAACATTTACATGCAAATATCTACATAGGATATAGCGTGTGTTTTGTAATAAATAAGTGAAAAAATAAAAAGGTTTATAGAGTTTTATATATAATATGTCTTCTTTTTTAATTCACACACACACAAAAGCCTTTATTAAGACACACAGGTCTTACGGAGACCCCTCCTTGGGGTTACAAGACGGAGAAACCTATGAAAGTGGGAAATATACAAAGGGGTAAAAATGGAGAAAGATTATATACACATGGTAAATATATACAGATTATTATTTGAATGATCCTATGCAAAATAAGAAAAAAAAAATTGGAAATATGGATGGGAGAAGTGGAGAGCGAAAAGAGGAAAGAAAACAGTTCTTTTTTAATTCATTCGATCATTAAAATTTTTGACAAAAAATCAAATTGAAGAAAACATTTGAATTCATAAAGTTAATTAAACGATTTGTTTTTTCAATACAAGAGATAGAACTATATCGAAATTTCAAATTACCGAAAATTCAAAAGAAAAAGGATGTAAATTAGAACAAGTATTTATTGTAATTTTACCAATATGCCAACCACACTCAATATAATCTTCTGTTATGAATATTCCAAACTATTATAGACGCGTATGATTCTTTTGAAAATTAAACAATTTCTACTGTCCTTACTGCAATGAAAAAATTAAAGGTAAGGCCTGGATCATCAGTGGTAAACCCATTAATTTTTCCATCGCAATAAGGGCAGTAGAAATTGTTTAATTTTCAAAAGAATCATACGCGTCTATAATAGTTTGGAATATTCATAACAGATGGCGCTCTGACACATCATAATATTCTGTAATTAATATTAATATACTTCACACAGAATGTTGTATTCAGTATATGCTACGGAAATGTAAAGGACTTGGAATATTTAAGAATAGTTACACTTTGGGTTCATAGATGGCAGCACCTGTTAGTCCACCGTCCATAAAGCAAGCAGAACATGCGGTTGTAGACTTCCTTCGGGAGGTCGAAAGGTAAAAGCCAGACCTTTGATCTCTGATGATCCCCTATTTTTGAAGCCTGCGGTGCCGGAGTTGTGCTCGGCGCTGCCTTGGTTCCCTCAAAACGGCGTGCACTAGCCCTCCTCTCCCCCGGGGTGCCCACGGCCTCGCCGTCGCCTCTCCAGCCCTCTCCTTGGCCCTCCTCTGCGGCGGGTTGCTCGGAGACACCTAACTATGAGTTATGCCTTAAAATGCTTACCGAAGCATGTAGAAGGCACAATAATAGTATATAACATGCGGTTGTAGGAAGTTGTCACCAACTGACCTGTAGAAACCATGTCCACACAACACCCCTAAGTAACTAGATTCTACTGGGGGACCATATTGGACGCTAATATACACTCATGAACAACACTTAAGGAAGTGGTAAGTTCTGTGATATCGCCGGTCGTTTATTTATTTATTTATTTTTGAAGGAAACAGAGGTTGTTCATACTTTGTTATGTCGTGTGTCTTCAATAAAGGTCACTGTAATATCTTTTATAGTTATTGTCTGAATCCCGATATACATGCTAAAAGGTACAACTTCCTTAAGTTTTGTCCATGAGTGTATCTTTCAGAGTTATTGTCTGAATCCCGATATACATGCTAAAAGGTACAACTTCCTAAGTTTTGTCCATGAGTGTATCATTCAGAGTTATTGTCTGAATCCCGATATAAATGCTGGAAGGCACAATTTCCTTAAGTTTTGTCCATAAGTGTATCTTTCAGAGTTATTGTCTGAATCCCGATATACATGCTAAAAGGTACAACTTCCTTAAGTTTTGTCCATGAGTGTATCTTTCAGAGTTATTGTCTGAATCCCGATATACATGCTGGAAGGCACAATTTCCTTAAGTTTTGTCCATGAGTGTATCTTTCAGAGTTATTGTCTGAATCCCGATATACATGCTGGAAGGCACAATTTCCTTAAGTTTTGTCCATAAGTGTATCTTTCAGAGTTATTGACTGAATCCCGATATACATGCTAAAAGGTACAACTTCCTTAAGTTTTGTCCATGAGTGTATCTTTCAGAGTTATTGTCTGAATCCCGATATACATGCTGGAAGGCACAATTTCCTTAAGTTTTGTCCATAAGTGTATCTTTCAGAGTTATTGTCTGAATCCCGATATACATGCTAAAAGGTACAACTTCCTTAAGTTTTGTCCATGAGTGTATCTTTCAGAGTTATTGTCTGAATCACGATATACATTGTCCATCTCTCCATGAGTGTATATATAATAGATTTTATGTAGATTATAGAAAACTTTATCTTAAATTGATATTGAATTGAAATCATAGTGTCAGAGAGCTATTACTGAACAACAATTTCAAATTAGTATCATATCTATAATTTTTGAATATATATATGTCATAATTTATATAATGGCCAATATATATAATTTATTTTCGCCATTAGAATGTTAAAATGTAAATACAAATTAACCCATCTATAAATCTGTAAAAAATAAACGTGGGAGCCAGCGCGCGCGGGCGAATGCTACGGCCACCGCCGCGTGCGCGCGCGCTCACGAGTGTGGAACAAGTTTTTTTTTCGAAGCTTACATGCACAACGGTCGCGCCCTTCCATTCGACCACGACGGATACGACATATATATATGTAGTGAGAAAGAGAGAAATAAAAAATATAATTTAAAGAAGTAAAGAAAGTTAAAGGGAAAGTAGATAAAGAACTATTTATTTTAAGGTTTCAAAAATGTTTTTATTTTTATTAATAACTAGCCGAATGACCAGGGCAACGCCCGGGTTTTACCCGATTAAATGTTTTTATTCAAATACTATTCGTTACAATTATAAATTGGCGCCGTGGATGTCACTCTTGTGAAACGTCCCGCTCCAAACTTTGTGTCTGAGAAGCGATATTTTTATTGAGAGATGATCTGGCTTCGTGTCTTCTGCTCGAATGATTTTTTTTTTCTGTTAGAATTTTGTTCCCGAATACTAAAAATGAACTGGCTTCACCCGTGGTCTCTGCTCTTTGGAATTTTGTTATAATTTTGTATCTGATAATCAAATGATGATACAGCAATATTGTCATACTCATTTTCTGACTAAAAAAACAAAACAATTATTTTTGCCCCAAACTTGTCAACTTCAATTTTTCTTGGCTAAAAATGCGACAAATATCCCTTCCATATTTTTCTCTATGTCCTGTTAAAACCCCTTTTTACATGTACATTAGGTCAGCTGATATTACCTTCCATCTTCACCGCTAGAGGCGCTGCTTGCGAGCGAAAAGGCAAATCTGCAACGCAATTTGCAAATAACTCGACAAATATTCGGAATAGAGACCTGAAATTTTCACTATAAGTTTTTTTCAGATTCTACTCTATATACTGTTAAAATTTCAGTCAGCTTAGTAACGTATTGTGGACGTGTATAGCCGACATAGGAACAAACACACATACGTACACTGACTTTTATATATATAGGGATTATGGCTTTAACTTGTATAAGTAACCACAGATCTTTGACAAAAAAAAAAGCATTACACGCTAAGTAGCTAATGAATTTAACGCTGATTGGCTGATTAAAATCACGTGATAGTTGAGAACCAATCAGCAGGCGAGTAAAGCGGACACCATACGAACAGAAAGGCAAATTTATTATAGTAGATAGATCAGAGATATTTGATATAGAATTTCGGTATTTAATGTATCAGAGCTAAAGAAACACTGCACGCTGATTAGTTAATAAACCTCAAATTGTTCGGCTGATTAAAGTCATGTGACTGTATGCAGCCAATAAAATTCGAGCAGTTCTCTGTAATCTATCCTTAAACAACCAATCAGAGCATCAATATATAGATGGAATTTTGCCGGGAGAAAATTGATCTACAAAGACAAAGGTCGCCTCTCCCGTCAAAATAGACGTCAAATTTAGACGCCATCTATTGACCGTCGCCCCAACTTAGTGGCCTCGGGTCGGTGACAAAGCCACAGCAGCAGGTTTGGAAAACTGAAAAGCGTCCACCTAGAAACCATGGTTTCGGGCTAATAGCCCTCTTCAGTCTAGGGCGGACTTTATTCCATGAGATCCACACGGGATCTAATGGAATCTTCACAATCTACCAAAGAGGTGTTTAGCTGGTAAAGTCGCTGGGCCAAATCTATGGCTAAATATAGATTGTTGTTAAGACAAATGAACCCCAATTGTTGCAGAAGTCCAACCGCAAGTGCAATTAACCAAACGGGACTCAGCACCTTATAAATTATAAATTTGAACTGCTTTCTATATGGGTAGCCATATGGTATACTCACAGTAAAAGGTAATCGCTAACTACCCACCATGATTATCATGGCCTGTATCATAAATACAGTCAAACTTGGATAATTCAAAGCCCAAGGGACCAGAAAAAATCGAATTATCCAAAAATTCGAATTAAAAAATGTTTTGAATAAAAGGTTTAAAAGTCTAGGGACCAAGATAAATATTGGAATTAAAGACGTTACAATGATCTAGGTTCTACTGTAGTATCATTGATAGTATTAATAAAAAGGAAACAAACAGTATAAACGCTTATATAAATTAAGAAAAAGGCATCTTCTTATCGTGAAACTGAAAGTTGCTGATGGCTTGCGCCATCTATCGGAATAAATATCAACTATTCTCGTTGATTGTTAATTATTCCAGAATTGGCCAAATACCCATTCTTGATTAATCAAGAAAAGCTAACCACAGACGCGTTTCGGGCTGTTGGCCCTCATCAGCGTGGTACAAGCTGTACCTCAACGACCAAAAAACTGGTCATTCAGGCATCCTGAAAAATCATGAAACGGGTAGTTAAGGCCAGAATTGCGTGAGACCGCGACACAATGTGAAAAAATAATAAATGTAATAGAAAGAAAGAATAAAAAACCTAACGAGAGGTAAATCAGTTCCCGCACGATCAACAACTTCACGTTTAACTTCGCCAATGAATCAAGATTCGAGGAAATGTTGATGCAGGAAAAATACGCCGCGATCGTAAAAGATGTTCTATTGTTTCAACGGCTTGAGCAATAGAGTTGTAACGAAAGCTCCAAGGTTCTGTAGGCAGTAAAGTGAGCTTTATGGGATCCTACTGGCAAACAGACAGACAGACTGAAAAAATGATATTTTCGGAAGAGCGATTGCTCGAAGCATATTATATATTATAAATGTATATAACTCTGCTGTCCTCAAAGCTTATGTACATAGTTCATCTTAAATACCCATTCCAAGAGTCTAGCATCAGTATCACTATAAAAGGAAGATCGAAAAATGCAATATAACAGCAACAGCAGGATGGTAGGTTAAGCTGGCGAAACCGCTGGGAGGGTTCACTACTGATGATCCAGGCCCTCCCATTAATTTTTTCATTGCAGTAAGGACAGTAGAAATTGTTTATTTTTAAAAAGAATCATACGCGTCTATAATAGTTTTGAATTTAGAAAACCCCCTGTTAAACATTTCCGTCAATGGTCAGTGGTAAAACACGCATTTACAGTAATGGTGAACAAAGCAATAACACGCCATGGGATACATAGGAAGTGAAGACATTAAAACACGATTGTTGTTGTTGTTGTTTATTCCTCAAGTCGTTTAAACAATCTCCATGATGTTCCATTGTCTCAGCTTTTCTATTATAGTCCTGGGGGTTTCCCAGAGGTCTTTTTTGGAGGATTAACACGAGTTTTTCTTTTACATATAAAACAAATTTCTACAATCTTTACTGATATTAACCCTCCCAGCGGTTTCGCCAATTTAATCTACCAGACCGCTTCTTAGATCTCTAATACTGTATTGGATCATTCTGCTTATATATGCTACACTGAAGGGTGGAATCTTAGAAATGAAATTTAAGCAAACTATGGACATAAGCTTTTAGGACAGTAGAATTATATATATGTCATAATATATACTCTTCCAGGAATAATAAAGCCAACCTACAGACAACCCAGAGAGAGACGGGAGGGTAAAGTCCGGTCACTTAAGACACCAGCGACATTCCAGGGGGCGACAACTAGGGTCCGTCACTTAACACCTTGGGACTTGGAAGACAGTTGGGGATTGTGTGCGACACGAATGGACGCCCGGCTCTCTCTTTCTCTCTCAGGTTGCCTGGGTTCCTCTTCCAACTTGTGGTGTCCTTATTTCTCTTTTCCCACCTTATTATATTGCCACATATAGATATTTGTATCGAGCAATTCTCTTCCGCAAACAATAAGTACAAGGCCAGTTAGACATTATATATTTGTTTTATGTATGAAAAGAAACACTCGTGATTTAATAATGTCATTTACTAAACCATTATTTGCATTTATGTACAGAACAAGAGGCTTTCTCAACGCCGAAGAGTTCTCTTACAGATGATCATTGGGACTTTGTTATCTCCCTTCACCTCAAATCTCTGGAAGAACTTGTAGATGACATCTTGGTTGACACCAGAATGACGTCCTCTTCCATCCTTTGTCCGAAGAACCAGTAACTCTGCAGGTCAGGTGGATCCTGAATGATGTTGAAGGCCTCAAGAACAAAAGATCAGCAACATGACTTGTACTGGCAAGCTATGCTGACTTGTACAGTATATTTGTATACAATAAGAATATAAACAGTAGCAATGAGTTTCTTTGTGCAAAGTACAAGCTTTCGGATCTTTGTAATCCTTCTACAGACATAGCTATAAGTTGAGAAAATTAGGATACACAAATATTCAAAATTATTTACATATATAGTTGAAGACATAAACGAAAACCAAATTTAAGTTTACATAAACCTTTTATAAAATATTATATATTTGAAAAACAATTAAAAAATATAAAATAAAGGTCAGGTGTTGATATTAAAAATAAAAGAAGGCATATCCTGACCAGGCTCAGATGAGCATTTCTATATGGCAGAGCGCCATCTAGTGGAACAAAAATAAACAAAAGTTTATTTAACTTGTTCCGTGATACTTGTCCAATGTGAGCCTGGTAAGGATATGCCTCTTTTGCTTTAATATTATATATATATTTCATAATACTTGTGCCTTGTTGATGTCTCAGGATTCAGAAAACTGACTGTACATTCAACCTGAAACTTTTTTTTTCACATGGACATTCTTTAGTCAGTAGAAATCTTTCGATCTTTACGATTATTAAAAAAAAACATCAGTATTAAAAACTTTCAGCTTCATGTTCATTTTATCAAAGCGTCTTTAAAACAAATGTCAATTAAATATGAGAGAATTCCGGCTAGATTTATTATTTCTTAATTTTTTTAAATTATCCCTAGAGTACAAGTGGTACAGGCCATGATAATCATGGTGGGTAGAAGTTGGCAACTGCTTTTAATGTAAGTGCACCACATGTCTATATATGTGAAAAGCAGTTCGACTTTTGCACATACAAATGTGCCAGAGCCCCGTTTGGTTACTTGCACTCATTGGTGGGGTTGGAATTTTGCAAGAATCGGGGGCCACCCGGATCCCGGGTCGTAGCGGTCGAAAACCAACGGTTTAGACCACCCTTACACCAACCCCCTTTCTTTAAGATAAATGTTGGAGCTTTTTATTGAGACACAGTGACACCATGGAGGAGATGGATGCCTGGAGGATACCTTTCTTCAAGTGATCGTTATGTGGAAATAAGGAAGATGGGCAGGCCAAATTGTACAAATCACACACACTCAATGACATTATACACAAGCGCACACACACAATCACACACGCTCACACACATTGGCAATACACACAATCACACACGCTGACACTCAATCTTCTTCTTCTTTCTTATCTCCACACTGGGTGAAGTAGAATGCCTTTGTCATCAAGACTGGGAGCACTACTCAGTGGCAGCCCGACTCACACTCAATGATATTACACACAATCAACACACGCAAGCACACACACTAACACACACAATTACACACGCTCACACACATTGTCATTACAAACAATCACACACGCTCACACTCAATCTTCTTCTTCTTTCTTATCTCCACACTGGGTGAAGTAGAATGCCTTTGTCATCAAGACTGGGAGCACTACTCAGTGGCAGGCCGACTCACACTCAATGACATTACACACAATCAACGCACGCTCATGCTCAATCTTCTTCTTATTCTTTCTTATCTCCACACTGGGTGAAGTAGAATGCCTTTGTCATCAAGACTGGGAGCACTACTCAGTGGCAGGCCGACTCACACTCAATGACATTACACACAATCAACGCACGCTCATGCTCAATCTTCTTCTTATTCTTTCTTATCTCCACACTGGGTGAAGTAGAATGCCTTTGTCATCAAGACTGGGAGCACTACTCAGTGGCAGGCCGACTCACACTCAATGACATTACACACAATTAACGCACGCTCATGCTCAATCTTCTTCTTATTCTTTCTTATCTCCACACTGGGTGAAGTAGAATGCCTTTGTCATCAAGACTGGGAGCACTACTCAGTGGCAGGCCGACTCACACTCAATGACATTACACACAATTAACGCACGCTCATGCTCAATCTTCTTCTTATTCTTTCTTATCTCCACACTGGGTGAAGTAGAATGCCTTTGTCATCAAGACTGGGAGCACTACTCAGTGGTAGGCCGACTCACACTCAATGACATTACACACAATCAACGCACGCTCATGCTCAATCTTCTTCTTATTCTTTCTTATCTCCACACTGGGTGAAGTAGAATGCCTTTGTCATCAAGACTGGGAGCACTACTCAGTGGCAGGCCGACTCACATTCAATGACATTACACACAATCAACACACGCTCACACTCAATCTTCTTCTTCTTTCTTATCTCCACACTGGGTGAAGTATAATGCCTTTGTCATCAAGACTGGGAGCACTACTCAATGGCAGGCTGACTCAATGACATTACACACAATCACACACGCTCACACACACTAACAGCTTACGATACTTCGTCCAGGTCGGGCTTAGTGAGAACATCGAGGACCCTGTCATCGCCTGGAGACGGACCCTATCGCGGTGGGGAAGAACATCATTGTACATTTCCTAATCTCTTTATCATGTAAATATTGACCGAGTTGTCAATAAAAATGTTTTAATCGTCAAAGTCACAAAAACAGCTTATAAATCGCTAAACCAACTTTCAAATAGCCACGTTTATTACATTGATGTACCGGTATTTATCCAATCACGTGCTGAGGAACTGTCCAATCAGGAGCCACCATTCATATAAAGCAGCCGAACATTTCCTTCCAATACATCAGCAACCGAGTCAGGTGGGAGCAGGGAATTAAGCAAGAGCTCCTTGTTGCTGAAGGAGGAAAACTTTTGTCTGAAGTTAATGAGACGCTAACGAATTCCATTGAAGGCTTTTTCCTTCTTTTATGAACAACATGGTTAACTTATCGAACCAATCAGAATGGTTGTCCGTCTATTTCTGCAATTGGAAATTTTGACAAGTTTTTTTATAATGGATGAATTATATTTTAGGCTATTTTTAGGCGTCCATTGTAAACCTTTGCCAAATCTCATATTTCCATAAAAGCTAGAGAATATTTCACAACCAAGCTATGGAACATAAATAATGATTTCAACAAATACGGAATTATATTCTGATGTGTATTTAGTGTGTCTTCTTTCTTATCTCCACTCAATCACACTAAGGTATCAGGCTTGTAAAGCTTGAGACTTTTGATGGTGTCTGCCGGGGAAGGGTCTTCTTCTTTCTTATCTCCATTCAATCACACTAAGGTAACAAGCTTGTAAAGCTTGTTGATGGTGTCTGCCGGGGATGAGTAGAGCTCATAAATGGATGAGTCAATACAGTCAATAATATGATTATGATGATTTAGTGTGTGCGTGTTATGGATGTGATTTATTAAATAATAAAATAAGTTAAAAAAATTATTTCTTCGCCCCAGTATTTGTCCATATTGTCTCCAATATGTGACTTGATGGACCCAAACAACAAACACTTCAGTCTTTAAAAAACAAATTAGGCACATCACCTGACTAATAACATGATCGTTTTTTTTAGATAAGAATGGATCAAGGCCAGGGGACCATTTTATCAAGGAGCCACCAGGAGAGGCCATAGACAATTTGGCACATTTCTAAGTGTAAAAGGCGACCTGCTTTTCACATGTGTAGACATGTGGTGCACTTACAGTAAAAGCAGTCGTCTACTTCTACCCACCATGATTATCATGGTCTGTCCCACGTACACTAGAGATTAAAATAAAGGATTCTCCTAGTACACGGTAAACAGAAGTAAACATGGAAGTTATCTATAGAAAGTGGAGAATAACATCAATCTTTCCTCAAGTTGGGCCATTCTTCTTTGTTACGTCTTTTGACTGTGCTGTTTTGCAGAATTTTTTAAAAGCCAATGCATTTGTCTTATGATTTTCACTACTTTATCCAATAAAGCAAACATATGGTGAATTGTTTTCATAAGCAATCTTCCGGCGGAGAATTACTTAATGATTGATTTATTAGGAAGCCAATTTGAGCCATTCATTGAAGATTTTCATGGGAGAAATAATGCGGTGTTATTTCCCCTTTTTCTTTCAAATCCATATACCATTGACCAAGCAGTATGTTCATTCGTCTTTACAAACTGTTTCAAGTGTATGACAATAAACAATTTTATTTTAAAAATAAGGCTTATTTTGTATTGTAATAAGATTATTTATTAATCCGATATTTCGATGGACCAATCGCCCATCTTTTACGAGGGTTTTTGTTATGATTGAATTAGTAGTTTTGGCAAGAAAAGTAACAAAGTTTACCATACCTATCATTTATATTGGGAGATGTGCAACACGTTATATTGAAGGTTTCAGAATGAAACGAGGAGATTTGATAGAGAACGGCGTTAAATAGATGAACGTCCACCAGACATCCAGACAAGGTGAACTAACTTGTTGCTACAGCGACCTCCAGCCGTACCTTGACTGGCCTCTACAATGACGTACGCTAATTTGTGAAGTCGTTCTTTGTCAGTTGATTGGCATTCTTCTTGTTCTGAAGGATTGTCCTTGGAACTTTCCGTTAGTCTCTTCTAGCTTGGTTGGATTCTATTGGGTCATCTACTTCGGGAGGATTGTCCTTGGAACTTTCCGTTAGACTCCTCTAGCTTGGTTGGATTCTATTGGGTCATCTACTTCTGGAGGATTGAATGGAAGGGCTGGATTGTCCTTGGAACTGTTCATTAGCTTCTATCTGGATGTTTGTAGGTTGGATTCTGTAGGGTCATCTACTTCTGGAGGATTGTCTTGTAACTTTCCGTCAGCCTCCTCTAGCTTGGTTGGATTCTATTGGGTCATCTACTTCTGAAGGATTGGGTGGAAAGGTTGGATGGTCTTTGTAACTTTCCGTCAGCCTCCTCTAGCTTGGTGTTTGTAGGTCGGATTCTATTGGGTCATCTACTTCTGGAGGATTGTACTTGGAAATTTCCGTTAGCTTCCTCTAGCTGGATGTCTGTTGGTTGGATTCTATAATATCATCTATTTCTGGAGGATTGGGGTAGTCCTTGGAACTTTCCGTCAGCCTCCCTCTAGCTGGGTGTTTGTAGGTTGGGCTCCATAGGCTCATCTACTTCTGGAGGATTGAATGGAAGGGCTGGATTGTCCTTGGAACCGTTCATTAGCCTCTAGCTGGATGTTTGTAGGTTGGATTCTATAGGGTAATCCACTTCTGTAAGGGTTAGATTGGCTGAAAATCGGATTTCTAGGATGGCTGAAAGTGAATAAAACATTCACTTTGTATAGTTAACATAAGAAATATGAATATTTCACCAAAACAGGAACAACTCCAATGACAACAAAACTCATAAAAGATCAACAGATTTTATTCCAACAGATAACAAAACAACACAGTAAGAAGTTCCATCTAGGAGGCATTTCTGTCGCCAATCCATGACCCGCTGTGTGCAGTAATTTAGCGATGGTTAGAATCCCGATCCTTCTAACGGCCATTAGAGAAACCAGCAGCGCAGGGAAAACAATAATTCAATAAATATGAAATGACAGAAACCAACTGCCATCAGAAAGACATCAGTTCTCGTGTTTTTCCCAGCTGCTGGGGATATTAGCATTGGGGACGTCATTGTGTGAGGAAACTGGAGCTTTCGCAACAATACCTTTCTCAGGTCTCTCAGTCATAACTTTATTGACGTATTTGGACAACATGAATTGGACATTAGCGACAGACATTCACGTCAATTGTAATTACATAATACATCTTAATAGTTCCATTGTTTGTGATACTGCAGCCTCATAGATGATAGTGATTCATTTAAAGTCATTTTTTTTCTGTGGAAATCATCATTCATTTATATAACTAGACTCTCGTTAAACGAATAGGTCGAAAACAACACCAAGTGTTGAAACTTATCCATGTTTATCCTTTAATAAACGCAAATAATCAAAAATGAAAAAATAGTGAGTAAAATTGATCATTCCACCAGGGAAAAGTATCTTTTCAAAACATTTCTATTGTTCTCTAGCTTTCGGGCACGGACGTCCTTCTACAGGAGAAATCATTTAAATTGAATTATTGTATCTTCAGAAATAAAATTCTATATATATTTGGCTATTTTTGTCTTAACTGTAGTTATAATTGTGGTATTTCTATCTATACTAGCCGAGTGACCCGGGCAACGCCCGTGTTTTACCCGACTGTAGATGTTACAACGGTGATCCTTAGGTCGCTGGTTCAAATCCGGCTCGAGGGAGCCGGCGAGCACGTGACCTCCCTGTGCGCGCGCATCCGTGACAGAGGCCGATGAGGAAAGACGGTCGTGACTATATATAGGGATGATATATATATATGTTATAAAAAGGTATTATTTAAAATGTTATATTAAAATATTATTTATTTAAAATTATAATTCATAGATACAAATACTCTTAAAACGACCGCCAGAGGTCACGCTTCCCCTATAAAAACTCGTTGTTGTTTTATCCCCCTTTGGTCGGCTCAAAACTTTTGTACATTATGTAAATAAGCTTTTCTTTTTTATTCTTACGCCTTAAGCCAGGCAGTACTTTTACCAAATTATGTTTATCCTAAAGCTCAATTAAAGCAATCTCTTATCAAAACTATTTTTATTATTTTACTTTCAAGATTCTAGCCACGACTGCATCACCAATACCATATAGTACTAAAAAGAACCAGCAAATAACTGCATTACTATAATCCTCAACATGATCTAAAATTCAAGCAGAAAATCAATTCTCATTTGTTTATATAACATATATCTAAACATATATACAATAAATAATGCTTTAAATACGTTCCTAATAAGCATACTAATTTGAACTTAAATCAGAAGAGTAAAATAAACATGCTATAATAAAGTACAAATACTTGTATATATATATTTCAAACTGTATGACACTTTTAGTATATGTCACTATCTTCCAATTAGTTAGAGCCGATACCTTAAAAGATCCTACCTTCTTTTAAAATTTTCAAATGTACAAGAGAAAACAAGGTATACCATGTAGAAGGACGTCCGTACCCGAAAGCTAGAGAACAATAAAAATATTTGTGAAAAGACACTTTTCCCTGGAGGAATGATTAATTATACTCATTATTGATGTGAGGGATTATTTTATAGAAGGAACAAATAGTATTTTAAAATAAATAAAGCTTCCAGGGCTAAGTTTCTTGTTTAACTTTTATTTTCAAGCTTTCGGCTTGTCAGTTCTTCAACAGGAGTCCCAAGAAACTTATCTCTTGGAAGATTTATTTATCTTATAATATTATAATTCAGGGAAAAACGTTTATTTATAACTAGCGGATGTGCCCGGCTTCGCCCGGGTTTTACCCGAGTGAATGTTTGTCTAACGAACATTTGTTAAAACAATTCTCTTTAAACTTATAAAACGTACTCGGCTTCGCCCGGGGTTTTACCCGAGTAAAGGTTTGTCTAGCGAACATTTGTTAAAACAATTCTCTAAAAACTTATTAAAAAATAAAAAAGATATATTTTGATAATTTGAAACTCGTAAATTTGAATCTCTCGATAAAGTGAACATTTTTTCCCGGTCCCTGTGTGCCTTGTCATCCTGAATTTTGTCTTTCCTAATTTTCAACGTTAGAAAATCATAGCTTTATCTAGTGAACATTTTTTCCCGGTCCCTTGAGAAATACTCGATAAGTTGAATAAAATCAATATTAATTGGTTCCCTCGGTAATTGGAAGTTAAAGGAATAGTATCTTCGCCTTGGAATTGTATCATTATTCTTGTCGCAAATAAATTGCCGTGTCATCCTGAGATAATCTTACTTTTGATAAATAATATTTAAGATAACAAACTTAGTGATAAGAAAACTTTTTATCATCGTCACAATGGGGGCGCTGCTTGCGAGTTAAATCTACAAATCTGCAAATAACTCTAAGGATATTCAAGATATTCATGAAATTATTTTTCAAAAACCTTCCCGGTGATATACCTAATAATATCCCAAAATTTCACGGCGATTGGATGTATGGTTTTTGAATCTATAGAGTACAGACAGACATTCAATTTTATATATATAAGATAATATAAATGAGTTTTAAAAATTGTAAAAAAAAAAAAAAAATGCATCGGCCGGGAATCGAACCCGGGCCGCCCGCGTGGCAGGCGAGCATTCTACCACTGAACCACCGATGCTTTAAAAAATGGCCATATTTAGGTATTCATTCCATTCCGGATTAGTCCGCGTAAAAAAAAGTTCTTCAAATGAAAAAAAGAAATAGCCAAAAATACTAATCAAAATGCAGCCGAAAATTTTCCTCAGGTTTATAAAAAGCGACATGCAAAATTTGGTACCAATTGGTTCAGTAGTTTTTGAGTTTATCGCGAAACAGACAGACAGACAGAAATTGACTTTTATATATATATAATAGAGATTTACTCTTCATTGTTGGCTTTTTAACTTACATTCATTCTTCATTGTTGGCTTTTTATATTACATTCACTCTTCATTGTTGGCTTTTTATCTTACATTCACTCTGTTGGCTTTTTATATTACATTTACTCTTCATTGTTGGCTTTTTATCTTACATTCACTCTTCATTGTTGGCTTTTTATATTATATTTACTCTTGATTGTTGGCTTTTTATCTTACATTCATTTTTCAATGTTGGCTTTTTATATTACATTTACTCTCCATTGTTGGCTTTTTATCTTACATTGTTGTATTGTGCTGTAAAAAACAATATCATACGCAATAATAATAATAATATCTTACATTCACTCTTCATTGTTGGCTTTTTATCTTACATTCATTCTTCATTGTTGGCTTTTTATATTACATTCACTCTTCATTGTTGGCTTTTTATCTTACATTCATTCTTCATTGTTGGCTTTTTATATTATATTTACTCTTCTTTGTTGGCTTTTTATCTTACATTCACTCTTCATTGTTGGCTTTTTATATTATATTTACTCTTCATTGTTGGCTTTTTATCTTACATTCACTCTTCATTGTTGGCTTTTTATCTTACATTCATTCTTCATTGTTGGCTTTTTATCTTACATTCACTCTTCATTGTTGGCTTTTTATCTTACATTCATTCTTCATTGTTGGCTTTTTATATTACATTCACTCTTCATTGTTGGCTTTTTATATCATATAGAAAATCATAGTTTTATCTAGTGAACATTTTTTCCCGTGTCACATTGCCGTGTCATCTTGAGATAATCTTACTTTTGATAAATAATATTTAAGATAACAAACTTAGTGATAAGAAAACTTGTTATCATCGTCACAATGGGGGCGCTGCTTGCGAGTTAAATATACAAATCTGCAAATAGCTCTAAGGATATTCAAGATATTCAAGATATTATTTTTCACAAACCTTCCCGGGGATATACCTAACAATATCCCAAAATTTCACGGCGATTGGATGTATGGTTTTTGAATCTATAGAGTACAAACAAACAAACAGACATTCAATTTTATATATATATAAATGAAAAATAAAAAAAAAGTGAAACTGTACTGGGATCAGGTGGAGAAATTAAGAAAAAGGCATCTCTTGATTGTGTAACTAAAAGTATTTACTTTTGTGGGTTAACACACAAAAATGGAATAAGCTAGGGCCTAAATTAAATGTACCTTAATACACAAAAAGCGTACACTCAAGAGTACAACACCAACAACAAAAATGAAATAAATAAGAACAAGCGATTTGTAAAATAAAATAAAAAAAAGTACAAAGCTTTAGTGTAGCGTTGGAAGGGATCGGACTCAGATGACACAGGGATGCTAAGGGAACAGCCAGACAGGGAAAACTTCGTAGAAAAACACTTTAAGTGTCTCCACACCAATTCCCTTAGTCCCCTCTTATATACAGACATGGCCACATTCGTACAATGAGAAGGCGTGAGAGATTGGTTCACTAACAAACGAAGACAACATTCTTCCCTATAAAACCTGATCAGAAAAAAAAAACCTGAAAATGTTTGTCAATATAATTTGACAGTGTGACTAACAGTTGCTGATGGTTTTTTTTCTATCTGTATATCGGAATAAATATTAACTATTCATTGGTTTTTAACTATTCCAGAATTGGCCAAATACATATTCTTGAATTATTCAAGAAGAGCTATTCACGTACGCGGGCGGGCGGGAGAAGCAGCATAAGTAAGGGACTGCCCTGTAGTGCGGTGTCGTGGACCGCTACGGTAACCGTGAACAGGGAACTCTGAAATGTGGCTGACTAACGGGGCAATGGTATCCCCCTTTATATGGAGTGGTCAAGACACCACCACAAATTACAATGGCGGGCGGGAGAAGCAGCACAAGTAAGGGACTGCCCTGTAGTACGGTGTCGTGAGCCGTTACTGTAATCGTGAACAGGGAACTCTGAAATGTGGCTGACTAACGGGGCACCTCCTTTTCATGGAGGGACAAGACACCACCACCAACTTTTAATTAAACATTATAAAATATATATTTAGACTTTGCATATTTTAATTTATAGACAATATTTCACAGAATAATATATTGTGATACATCAGCAGCGCCATCTGTTATGAATTTTTCCATTGCAGTAAGTGCAGTATAAATAGTTTCGTTTTCAAAAGAATCATACGCGTCTATAATAGTTTTGAATATTCATAGAGAAATATATTAGTATTTATAAATAGTCCTAATAATATTTGAATGACAAAAATTAAAATATTTATTGAACATTGATCGTATGAATTTTGATAATTTGAAAAAAAGAAATGTGCCCACATTAGATTATTCCGAAAGTAAAACAGTAAGCCTATCTCTCTCTCTCTCTCTCTCACTCAAACTAATAAATTCGCAAGTTAAAACTATTGTATCATTATGCTTTTTGGATATGCTTAACATATTGTAAATAACTACCTTGCGATTTCTTCTATCTGTTGTTGCTTATTTGTTTAATGTATATGTTTATTTAATGCTCTTTTTCTTAATTGTTTATTTTCTTTTTGATAATTCTGTTACCTACTCTACTACAATTATTGTAAACAGTTTCACGCGTAATTATCCAGATCGGATATAGCGTGTCTTAACTGGTAATAAATAAATAATAAAGAGTGCATTTTTATAGGTGGAGGGGATTTCGGGAAAAAGACAACTTGATCCAGTTCGTCTTTAAAGGAATTCCCAAATGTGTTAAAGCAGTTTCCAAAAAAACATATTTATATTTTTACTTGCTTACTCAAAATGGCAATGTATTATTTCGAGTGTATATGCATATAGAGAAATTAACAATATTCCTCAAAAAATAAATAATTTTACATACGAATCAGATCTTAAAACAATGATATCAGTTGAAACGTTAGTACATGCCATGTTGAGTACTATTTTAACAAACTGTGTTTTACAGATTCCAATTGAACTACTGCAGTAAAGATTTTTAATTAAATAAATCGAAGGAGAGATAGCTGTTACCATATCTTACGAGAATATCGTATATCGAGGAATCCGCCAAAATATGGATTAAGAAGCAGACGAACCAGTTCAACCAGTCCCCCCACCCCCAGGAATTCGAGGACAGATGATCAATGACGTCACAGTGGGGCCCACAACACAGGAAACACGCCGTTGCTAAGCTAGAGAATGGAAAGTTTTGGATTAACGAGAGACGTGTGACCAATGAGAAGGTTGGAATTGAAGAATTTAGTTTTGATAAACGAGGCGACTAAGGAAAGGGGTTTATATATATACATCCATTGACAAAACTTAAGAAAGTTTCACATTTTAAGCATAGACGACTCTTTATTTGATAAATCACAATTTGGATTATAGATTATAATACAAGAAAATAAGACCTAATTCAAATAATTTATTAGTGTGTGACGTTTCGGCAACAAGATTTTCACCATCATCAGACAATGATATTTTGTCTGATGATGGTGACAATGTTATTGCTGAAACGTCACACTAATAAATTATTTGAATATTTGAATTAGGTCTTATTTTCTTGTATTAACATTCCTTATTTGCATATATAACGGTGGATTTCCCAATACATGTAAATTCGAACGTTTTCCTTATGAAAATACCATATAATAATAAAAATAAGAAATGTATATATGCACAAGGTAAAAGGAACAACTTCCTTTACATATTTTGTAAGTAAGTATTTATGTATTTTTGCCCAATCAATTTACAATCAAGTACAAATTACAAAATAGGCGTTATTGTTAATATTCAAAATATTCACACCCTTATTTTACAAAATTTATTTTGTCCGTAATATAAATTTATATATATCGAATTTTTTCTCCCCATTGAATATAACAAAATATTTTAAAAACTTAAATGCTGTTGACGTTATGTGGCGCTGAGTTTGTTGTTGACACACATTAAATATGTTATAATACCTTGATAAAGGTTGGCGTTCAGCCAACTGAAATATTGGTAAAATAAATAAAATTTTGATTCAATATATGTCTTTTTATTTAAACAATCAAATACATCGTCCTAAACATGGCGATTGTGGTTGAATCGAGGAAACTACAAATGTAGTTATATAACGCAGAAGTTATAAGTGAGAAAATAAACAGAAGATTGAATAACCCGCAGTAAGGCGTGTCGTCTGCAAGGACAATTCTGCCATGATTCACGGAATTGACACCACGGGCGGCAGTTGATGTTTTTCACTTTTATAGAATCGTCTGACGGAATTTTCCATCTCACGTGGAGGTTTCCGCAGAATGGTTAGTTTCGTACATCACATCACGTGTAATGATTGTCCTGTTCGGAATTTATGTCTCAATAATTGACAATTCGTGTGGTTCCTTCTATTTATATGACAAGATATACCTATATATTTACCTGTATAGTGGACAGTAATACCTATATATACCTGTAACAATGGACAAGTATATATACCTTGTATTTATACCCGTACAATGGGAAAGAGGCAATGGGTTTAGAGTTTCTGAATGAATATATTTAGGCAGAATTTCTTCAATCCATATCCCAGTTTTTGATTGTTGTTGTTGTGTCCAATGAAGAGCCTCAGATGTCTCCATGCATCTCTATCACAGCAGTAGCAATGTCCACTATCTTGGGTGTGTATACTGTATTGTTGTTGTTGTTGTCATGTCCAATGAAGAGCCTCAGATGTCTCCGTACATCTCTATCACAGCAGTCGTAATGCCCTCTATCTTGGGTGTGTATACTGTATTATTGTTGTTGTGTCCAATGAAGAGCCTCAGATGTCTCCATACATCTCTATCACAGCAATGTCCTCTATCTTGGGTATGTATACTGTATTGTTGTTGTTGTTGTCGTGTCCAATGAAGAGCCTCAGATGTCTCCGTACATCTCTATCACAGCAGTCGCATAGTCCACTATCTTGGGTGTGTATACTGTATTGTTGTTGTTGTGTCCAATGAAGAGCCTCAAATGTCTCCATACATCTCTATCACAGCAGTCGCAATGTCCTCTATCTTGGGTGTGTATACTGTATTGTTGTTGTTGTTGTCGTGTCCAATGAAGAGTCTCAGATGTCTCCGTACATCTCTATCACAGCAGTCGCATGGTCCACTATCTTGGGTGTGTATACTGTATTGTTGTTGTTGTCGTGTCCAATGAAGAGCCTCAGATGTCTCCGTAGATCTCTATCACAGCAGTCGCAATGTCCTCTATCTTGGGTGTGTATACTGTTTTGTTGTTGTTGTTGTTGTCGTGTCCAATGAACAGATGTCTCCATACATCTCTATCACAGCAGTCGCAATATTCTCTATCTTGGGTGTGTATACTGTATTGTTGTTGTTGTGTCCAATGAAGAGCCTCAGATGTCCCCGTACTTCTCTATCAAAGCAGTCGCAATGTCCTCTATCTTGGGTGTGTATACTGTATTGTTGTTGTTGTCGTGTCGAATGAAGAGTCTCAGATGACTCCGTACATCTCTATCACAGCAGCAGCAATGTCCACTCTCTTGGGTGTGTATACTGTATTGTTGTTGTTGTCGTGTCCAATGAAGAGTCTCAGATGTCTCCGTACATCTCTATCACAGCAGCAGCAATGTCCACTATCTTGGGTGTGTATACTGTATTGTTGTTGTTGTCGTGTCCAATGAAGAGCCTCAGATGTCTCCGTACATCTCTATCACAGCAGCAGCAATGTCCACTATCTTGGGTGTGTATACTGTATTGTTGTTGTTGCCGTGTCCAATGAAGAGCCTCAGATGTCTCCGTACATCTCTATCACAGCAGCAGCAATGTCCATTATCTTGGGTGTGTATACTGTATTGTTGTTGTTGTCGTGTCCAATGAAGAGCCTCAGATGTCTCCGTACATCTCTATCACAGCAGCAGCAATGTCCACTATCTTGGGTGTGTATACTGTATTGTTGTTGTTGTCGTGTCCAATGAAGAGCCTCAAATGTCTCCGTACATCTCTATCACAGCAATGTCCACTATCTTGGGTGTGTATACTGTATTGTTGTTGTTGTCGTGTCCAATGAAGAGCCTCAGATGTCTCCGTACATCTCTATCACAGCAGCAGCAATGTCCACTATCTTGGGTGTGTATACTGTATTGTTGTTGTTGTCGTGTCCAATGAAGAGCCTCAGATGTCTCCATACATCTCTATCACAGCAGCAGCAATGTCCACTATCTTGGGTGTGTATACTGTATTGTTGTTGTTGTCGTGTCCAATGAAGAGCCTCAGATGTCTCCGTACATCTCTATCACAGCAATGTCCACTATCTTGGGTGTGTATACTGTACTGTGTTGTGTCTCTATGTTCTTACAATACTCCAGGTCACCGAGATCCATTAAGTGAGAGATAAAACCTTTATTGCCTCATAAACACTAATATGCCTGAATGAACTATTTACAAATTAATGATATATATATATATACATAAAAATAATTAACATATTAACACAAACAAACACTATGCAAAACCTTATTTGCATATCACGACAATTTATCTAAACATAACTATTGTTTTGCAAAATACCACATCTTCTCACCCCCAATTTGTTACACAATCTTTTAAGTATTCGGGGAGTCTCCGGTTTCTTATTGGTCTACTTGGCCCAGGTGTTTCCTCCAGCCTTTCCTGTGATTCGTTTGGGTCATTCATTTGTTCCCCCCTTCTTTCGGTGTTACACTCCTCCTTCTTCTCCACATCCTCCGATACTTCTTCCTTGACTCTTCTCATCAATTGGTCCTGGTGTCTTTTTGCTGTCACTCCGTTTTCCATAATTACCTCATAGTTCCTGGGTCCAAGTACTGTCTTTATCTTCCCCGGTTCCCACTTTCCCTTTCCATTATATTTACGTGCATACACATTCTCTTGGGACTTGAACCTATTTTGGAAGTGTTCTTTTCCATTTTCGCTATCTTCACTTTCTTTAGGGTGCAACCGGTTCATTCTTGTGGTCAGTCTGAGACCCATTAGTAGCTCAGCTGGTGTTAGTCCAGTTGTTCCATGAGGTGTAGTCCGCATTGCAAACAGAGCGCGTGGCAGCGTAACCGATATGTTCTCCCATCCATTCTTTCTTATTAGCTGTTTGAGTGTTTGTACCACTCTTTCTGCCTGTCCGTTTGTCTGTGGGTGGTAGGGAGCCGATGTTATATGCCTTATTCCGTTCATCATCAAAAATTCCTGGAACTCATGACCCACAAACATGCGACCATTATCCGAAACAACCTGGTCGGGCAAACCATGAACAGCGAACAGATTTCTTAATACTCGCACTGTAGCTGTTGCCGTGCAGTGATCCATGATGATGGCCTCCGGCCACTTAGACATTGAATCAACGACTATTAGAAACGTTCTCCCATGGAATGGACCTGCATAGTCTATATGAATGCGTGACCATGATTTAACTGGTGCCGTCCAAGGGTGAACTGGGCTCGGTTTAGGATTATTTCGCACCAGTTGGCAATTTTCGCATCTTTCGACCCTATTCTCTATAGCCTTATCCATTCCTGGCCACCACACATGGCTCCTTGCGATCCACTTCATTTGTACAATTCCAGGGTGAGTTTCTATTGTTCTCCTCTGTAGAACGGGTGGTATTACTACCCTATTTCCCCACAGGAGACACTCTCTATGTAGGGATAATTCATTTCTCCTATTGAAGTATGGCCTAAATTTTTCTGCTGGACAGTGAGCTGGCCATCCTATTCGAGTCCATTCCACAATTACCCCAGAACTGAGTCTTCCTGCGTTAATTTTGCCACTTCCTTCGCCTCTAATGGTGACTCTTCATTAGTTTCCATAAGAAAAACGTCAACTGGTTCCGGTGTTTCTTTACTTGTTTTTTTTTTTGTGGGGTGCTCTACTCAACGCATCCGCATTTGCGTTCATTCTCCCAGGTCTATGTTCAATCTGATAGGAGTACGATGCCAATGTAAGACTCCACCTCATCATCCTCGGGGAAAGCATTTGAGGGATAGGTTTATTCGGATTAAAGATTCCCAGTAGAGGCTTATGGTCAGTGATTATCTTAAAGTCACGGCCATACAAATATTTGTAGAATTTTGAGATGCCAAATATTATGGCCAGGGCTTCCTTATCTATTTGTGCATACCTTCTTTCCGTCTGAGACATAGTTCTCGAAGCAAACGCAATGGGTCTCTCCATTTCTTCATCCACGTGCGAAAGCACTGCTCCTACTCTAAAGGGTGATGCATCACAAGCCAAGACCAGGGGTTTTCTGGCATCATAGGGTGTTAGCACTAAATCGGATTGAATCAAATTCTTTGCCTCCCTGAATGCTCTATCCTCCACTTCTTTCCATTTCCAACAATTTCTTTTGTTTAGTAGTCTATGCAGTGGTTCAAGTACAGTGGTTCGGTCTTTTAAAAATTTGCTATAAAAATTCAATAGTCCAAGGAAACTCTGTAATTCTTTTTTGTTTTCGGGTTTCGGAAAATTCTTAATTGCCTCACATTTATATTCAGTAGGGTGTAATGCCTTCCGCATCTATTCGGCACCCAAGAAAAATTAACGAAGATTTTTTAAATTCGCACTTCTCCTTCTTAAGAGTCAATCCCATTCTTTGAATACTCTTCAATACTTCTCTCAATCGGAGGTCATGTTCCATTTCATCTTTCCCTGTTACCAGAATGTCATCCAGGTAAACGACTACTCCTGGAATTTTGGCTATTAAACTTTCCATTCTTCGCTGGAATATTCCTGGCGCACAGGAAACACCAAAAGACAAACGGTTTACCTTAAACAATCCCTTGTGCGTGTTAATAGCCAATAGCTCTGCTGTCTCCTCATCCACCACCAGCTGCTGATATGCATCTTTAAGGTCCAACTTTGAGAAAACCTTTCCTCCTGCCAAATTGACTTGCAAGTCGGCTGCCGCCGGAACTGGGAAAGTATCTGACTCCACGATGGTGTTAACAGTACTCCGATAATTTCCACATATTCTTAGTGAACCATCCCTTTTCAGTACTGGGACAATTGGGGTAGAAAACCTTGTAAATTCAACAGGAGTCAATATTCCTTGTTCCTCCATCTTCCTCAAAGCCTCTTCAACCTTAGGTCTAATTGCGTATGGCAATGTTCTAGCCCTTAGAAATGTGGGTTTCCCTAGAGTTTTGATCTTTATATGGATTGGTGGACCTCTGTTTTGTCCTAATTTCTCTTTAAACACATCCATAAATTCCTCAGTGATTTGACATACACTGTCGCCATAATTTATCCATTCAAGACCAATTCCAATCTGGTCAAACGCCTCCCTTCCAATCAGATTTGGGCCCGGACCTTCGACCACAAGCAATTCCATTGTGATATTTCTTTTGTTCACTTTTACGTCTGCCCTTATTTTACCCAGAATGGATAACCTCTGTCTGTTCCATTGCACCAACTTGGTAGCATCCTTCTCTATTCTAGGCCTTTCTGACTTCACCCAAGTTTCTATATACGTCTTCTCAGAAATAATATTTTTCCCTGTTCCTGAGTCAATGAGCATATTAATATCTCGACCGCTAGTCTGTACCCTTACCATATAATTCCGCATGTTACTTGTGTCCTTCACTTGATTTACATTAAAAAGGCCATTAGTTGCCTCCGCCTCCTCATCTATCGAGCAATTATTACGATCGCTCCTCCAGTTCCCGTTCTTACAGACCCTAGATATATGCCCTAACTTCTGGCATCTAAAACATCTTTTATTTTTAAAGAAACATTGCTCTTCTCTGTGATTTGTGTTTCCACAGCGGAAACATTTAAAAATCTTCTTCTCATCCCTCAGTCTCACTTTAACAGCTCTTCCCATTACATTCATTTCTTCCTGAGGTTTTCCATTTTTAATTTCTGCAACGTTCTTTACCGCAGCCTCATGTGCCAATGCCATTTCTTGAGCCACTTTAAATGTTAGCATACTGTTCATTAACAGCATTGATTGTATCTCTTCGTTTAGAATACCGCATACTAGGGCATCACGCAACCTATCTTCCAAATCAGGGAATTCACACTTCTCGGCAATTTTCTTTAGAGCTGTTTTAAATTCAGATATTGTTTCATTTGGCATTTGAAGCCTTTTCGTAAATTTAAAACGCTGCACTATTATATTTGGTGTTGGATCAAAGTATTTTTTAATCCTTGTTACCACCTCCTCCCATTCTGTCTTCAATGGATTCTTGGGAGAGGTCAACGTCCGTATTATATTATAAGTTTCTCTTCCACATAACGAGAAAAATGTTGCCCTCTTTTTATTAACCTTTACTATATCGTTCGCTATGCAATAGGAATCAAAGCGCTTTAAATAACTCGAGAGTTCATTTCCGTTGTTTGGATTGAATTGCTCAATGTTCATCATTGTTCACTCACTTTACCTCGTCGCCAATGTTGTGTCTCTATGTTCTTACAACTACTCCAGGTCACCGAGATCCATTAAGTGAGAGATAAAACCTTTATTGCCTCATAAACACTAATATGCCTGAACGAACTATTTACAAATTAATGATATATATATATATATATAGTGTAGAAACTATATAACAAAATTATAACAGTGATTCTAATTTTAAAACTTAAGGAGCAAACTGATAATAATGATAACTTATATCAGTTAGATTTGATTAGATTAGCAAGCTAAATCTAAATTAATTATAATAATAAATAGTTATTTAATTTTATAGTCCAGTTTTGTATTAAGATTATCTTCACTATTATGATCATTTAAATTCAAATTATAAAATTTGTAAAATGTTATTAATTTGTAGATAGAGAGAGAAAAAAAAAATCCTTTACTTCTACTACATCCTCAAGTTAATTATATATTTATAATTAATAACAATAAAAATTAACAAAGTAACGTCTATTACATCGGCTTTTACACGTCATTCAGACATACTCTAATCCTATATATAGAATAATCGAAGAGAGAATATATATAATAGTTAGAAAAAAGAGAGAAAGACAGAACCATGCACTTTTAATCAAACTAATAATAAGGAAAAAAAAAAAAAGAGTTTTATAAAGAAGGTAGATAAGATTGTTAGTATATATATATATATATTTTATATGATTTTATATTTTATCCTTTTTTTTTTAAAAGATTTTTAAAGGTTTTTTTATTTTATAATATGATTATAAATAGTTGTATTTAGTAAAATATCTATAGTATGAATTAACATTTGTTATAAGTTTGGATATTATGTTTTGAAACCCTAATGGTAGACCAGACATACACAAAAGACTTTAAATTGAAATGAATTGGAAAAAGAGATCTGCTGGAACGGGGATCTTCAGATAAAAATTCCAGCGACATTTCACCCCCGCTGGAATTTTTATCTGAATATCCCCGTTCCAGCAGATCTCTTTTTCCAATTCATTTCAATTTAAAGTCTTTTGTGTATGTCTGGTCTACCATTAGGGTTTCAAAACATAATATCCAAACTTATAACAAATGTTAATTCATACTATAGATATTTTACTAAATACAACTATTTATAATCATATTATAAAATAAAAAAACCTTTAAAAATCTTTAAAAAAAAAAAGGATAAAATATAAAATCATATAAAAAAAATATATATATATATACTAACAATCTTATCTACCTTCTTTATAAAACTCTTTTTTTTTTTCCTTATTATTAGTTTGATTAAAAGTGCATGGTTCTGTCTTTCTCTCTTTTTTCTAACTATTATATATATTCTCTCTTCGATTATTCTATATATAGGATTAGAGTATGTCTGAATGACGTGTAAAAGCCGATGTAATAGACGTTACTTTGTTAATTTTTATTGTTATTAATTATAAATATATAATTAACTTGAGGATGTAGTAGAAGTAAAGGATTTTTTTTTTCTCTCTCTATCTACAAATTAATAACATTTTACAAATTTTATAATTTGAATTTAAATGATCATAATAGTGAAGATAATCTTAATACAAAACTGGACTATAAAATTAAATAACTATTTATTATTATAATATATATATATATATATATATATATATATATATACATAAAAATAATTAACATAGTAACACAAACAAACACTATGCAAAACCTTATTTGCATATCACGACAATTTATCTAAACATAACTATTGTATAACTATTGTTATGCAAAATACCACAGTTGTTGTTGTCGTGTCCAAAGAAGAGCCTCAGATGTCTCCATACATCTCTATTACAGCAGCAGCAATGTCCACTATCTTGGGTGTGTATACTGTATTGTTGTTGTTGTTGTGTCCAATGAAGAGCCTCAGATGTCTCCATACATCTCTATCACAGCAATGTCCTCTATCTTGGGTGTGTATACTGTATTGTTGTTGTCGTGTCCAATGAAGAGCCTCAGATGTCTCCCTAGATCTCTATCACAGCAGTCGCAATGTCCTCTATCTTGGGTGTGTATACTGTATTGTTGTTGTTGTGTCCAATGAAGAGCCTCAGATGTCCCCGTACTTCTCTATCAAAGCAGTCGCAATGTCCTCTATCTTGGGTGTGTATACTGTATTGTTGTTGTTGTCGTGTCGAATGAAGAGTCTCAGATGACTCCGTACATCTCTATCACAGCAGTCGCAATGTCCTCTATTTTGGGTGTGTATACTGTATTGTTGTTGTTGTTGTCGTGTCCAATGAACAGATGTCTCCATACATCTCTACCACAGCAGTCGCAATATTCTCTATCTTGGGTGTGTATACTGTATTGTTGTTGTTGTGTCCAATGAAGAGCCTCAGATGTCCCCGTACTTCTCTATCAAAGCAGTCGCAATGTCCTCTATCTTGGGTGTGTATACTGTATTGTTGTTGTTGTCGTGCCGAATGAAGAGTCTCAGATGACTCCGTACATCTCTATCACAGCAGTCGCAATGTCCTCTATCTTGAGTGTGTATACTGTATTGTTGTTGTTGTTGTCGTGTCCAATGAACAGATGTCTCCATACATCTCTATCACAGCAGTCGCAATATTCTCTATCTTGGGTGTGTATACTGTATTATTGTTGTTGTGTCCAATGAAGAGTCTCAGATGTCTCCGTACATCTCTATCACAGCAGCAGCAATGTCCACTATCTTGGGTGCGTATACTGTATTGTTGTTGTTGTCGTGTCCAATGAAGAGCCTCAGATGTCTCCATACATCTCTATCACAGCAGCAGCAATGTCCACTCTCTTGGGTGTGTAAAGCTGCTGTTCTGGGTCCATATCAATTTTTGATTGGTTTGATACTATAGGGTTGTCCCAAAAGTTCGCGTTTTTTCTTAAAACGTGTTTTTCTTATCACTTCGCGAATAATATCATTACGGTGAATACATAATAATACATAACACAATTACTTTATACACAATACAAAGACGTTATACATAACGGCGAATAATATTGGTATTTCAATTTTTGCAACGGTTTACGAACTTTTGGGACAGCCTTGTACGTTAGGTAACAATTGGTTCGATATACTGTCTGGAATTTAGTCAGGAATTGGTTGCAGATATGCTTCTGTATGAATTCTAATGGAAATCTGTTCTTTTCTGCAGGTTTAGAATAATATTGAGCTTTTCCATTCTCTTGAATACATGTAGAGAGGAATAGGTCGAAATTCTTATAGCTAGCGTTTTCATTATTGATATTTCTATCAGCTATTGGATCAAATTAATTAAAACTTAGATATAAAGTAAGAAAAAAGGGGAGATTTCCTGATCGTGCAACTGAAAGTTGCTGATGGCTTGCGCCATCAATCGGAATAAATATCAACTAATCATTGATTTTTAATTATTCCAGAATTGGACAAATACTGTTTTTTTTTTATTAATCAAGAAACGGTATTTGGCCAATTCTGGAATAATTAAAAATCAACGAGAATAGTTGATATTTATTCCGATAGATGGCGCAAGCCATCAGCAACTTTCAGTTGCACGATCAGGAAATGCATCTTTTTTTCTAATTTATCTACCAAGTACAAATTCACTTTGTACTATTCTTCACTTAGATATAAATGTTCTATGCCTTTTTGTTTAATAAACACTGTCGAATGGAATTTCTTTTCGGTTCTACGGATGAATATGTCTGAATAAGGTACTGATTTGGTTTCTTTCTCCATCACGAACTGAGAATTGTAGCTGTTTTCAAAGTTTTTACAATTTTTGATGTTATTTTTATATTTGAGAATCACAAAAATATAATCTCAATTCTGTTTATGAGCTCAATCCTCTTTATTACAATGTATAAATTTCATTTTTTTAAACCTTCATTTGCGGTGAATCCGCGGTAAATCCATGTATAATTAATTTCTTTTCCTCCAATTTACCCAGACTAATCTATTAGCTTGATTGTCTTTATATAATTTTTACTGTATATAAATATCATATTACCATTAAGGTACTATTACTGTTATTCCTGTATGTATCCTACATTTCTGTACTTGGAGAATCTATATAAGACTAAAAGGTCTTAATAAAGCTTTTTGTTGTACATTGCTGATTACTGGTACTATTACTGTTATTCCTGTATGTACCCTACATTTCTGTGCTTGGATAATCTATATAAGATTAAAAGGTCTTAATAAAGCTTGTTGTTGTTGTACATTGCTGATTACTGGTACTATTACTGTTATTCCTGTATGTACCCTACATTTCTGTGCTTGGAGAATCTGTATAAGACTGAAAGGTCTTAATAAAGCTTGTTGTTGTACATTGCTGATTACTGGTACTATTACTGTTATTCCTGTATGTATCCTACATTTCTGTGCTTGGAGAATCATTATTAGACTAAAAGGTCTTAATAAAGCTTTTTGTTGTACATTGCTGATTACTGGTACTATTACTGTTATTCCTGTATGTACCCTACATTTCTGTGCTTGGAGAATCTGTATAAGACTGAAAGGTCTTAATAAAGCTTTTTGTAGTTGTACATTGCTGATTACTGGTACTATTACTGTTATTCCTGTATGTATCCTACATTTCTGTGCTTGGAGAATCATTATTAGACTAAAAGGTCTTAATAAAGCTTTTTGTTGTACATTGCTGATTACTGGTACTATTACTGTTATTCCTGTATGTACCCTACATTTCTGTGCTTGGAGAATCTGTATAAGACTGAAAGGTCTTAATAAAGCTTTTTGTAGTTGTACATTGCTGATTACTGGTACTATTACTGGTATTCCTGTATGTACCCTACATTTCTGTGCTTGGAGAATCTGTATAAGACTGAAAGGTCTTAATAAAGCTTGTTGTTGTACATTGCTGATTACTGGTACTATTACTGTTATTCCTGTATGTACCCTACATTTCTGTGCTTGGAGAATCTGTATAAGACTGAAAGGTCTTAATAAAGCTTGTTGTTGTTGTACATTGCTGATTACTGGTACTATTACTGTTATTCCTGTATGTACCCTACATTTCTGTGCTTGGAGAATCTGTATAAGACTGAAAGGTCTTAATAAAGCTTTTTGTTGTTGTACATTGCTGATTACTGGTACTATTACTGTTATTCCTGTATGTACCCTACATTTCTGTGCTTGGAGAATCTGTATAAGACTGAAAGGTCTTAATAAAGTTTTTTGTTGTACATTGCTGATTACTGGTACTATTACTGTTATTCCTGTATATACCCTACCTTTCTGTGCTTGGAGAATCTGTATAAGACTGAAAGGTCTTAATAAAGCTTTTTGTTGTTGTACATTGCTGATTACTGGTACTATTACTGTTATTCCTGTATGTACCCTACATTTCTGTGCTTGGAGAATCTGTATAAAACTAAAAGGTCTTAATAAAGCTTGTTGTTGTACATTGCTGATTACTGGTACTATTACTGTTATTCCTGTATGTATCCTACATTTCTGTGCTTGGAGAATATGTATGAGACTAAAAAGTCTTAATAAAGTTTTTTGTTGTTAAAAAATGTCTTCGATGTACCGGTACCACTTCTTTATGCCTTGTTATTCAAAGCTATTGATATATATATATACCCAATTCTAACATATCCGGAACTATTATTGATAACGGGTTCCCCATTGGGTGAACCACAAATCTGTTGGTTATATAAATTTATTTCACATTAATGATATGTTAAGGCCTGTGGAATTTACTTTTATTCGAAGATAGGAAACGCTACATTTCAATCGGATAATGTACAATCGCATGTTACCGGTACTGTACGGACTTTTCTATATACAGAAAATGTCCGGTTGCTTACATGGCCATCACGTTCTCCTGATCTGTCACCAATAGAAAACGTCAATGGTTGATGAGCTACTGTCTCGTCACTACACACCAGTAACTAATGTCGATGAACTGTGACATCGTGTTGAATCTACATGGGAAGCTGTATCTATACATATCCTGGTTCAAATCACATTAATAGGTACCGCTCAGCAAGAGCAACCTAGTTCATGATAATTGAAACAGTGAATAATATATGTGAAGGTTATTCACATATTAAACAAATTTTAACGCGGGATTCAATCCCGGTTGATGACTGTCGGGAATCGAGCGTGTTACCCTCTCATCCACCGACTTATTGTCGGGAATCGAGCGTGTTACCCTCTCATCCACCGACTTATTGTCGGGAATCGAGCGTGTTACCCTCTCATCCACCGACTTTTATATTCAATACATATCATTAATTCTAAATTCCATTGGAACGCTTTTATTTAGAAATTAACTCTTTTTAGTATTGTTTTAATTGAATAATTCTCTAATATCTAGCATATTTTCATTCTAAAATATTCCTTAAAACCTTTTTTTTAATCTGTAAATTGCTTTTCTCGAATACACACAATACTTTCTAATTTGATTTAATTTAACTAAATTTGCATACCAACCCTTTATACATATATCAATTGTATATATATATTATCTTTTCATCTAACTAACTTGCATACTAATTCTGTATATATTTAAAATTTCTTTCTTTTTTCTTTCAGAATGTTTGTTTATGTTTAAAGTGCAAGTGTCTCTAGGGGGACATAGCGCTCTAAGTCGAAATAAAGAAAAGAAAAAGAACATGTCATCCATTCTCTGTTTGACTCAATACCCAGGGTATACGTGCTCTTATTGCTGCTAGAGATGGTTCTTCTACGTACTGATTTCTCAAGATACATATCTCCAAATGCAATCACTTGATATTCTCAGTATTTATCTATTGAATATCTTTGTTATTTGCATTTCTTCCTTGTATAGAAATTTTAATGGCCAATAATTCAGATAAAATAATGACTGTAAGATCGACGATTAAGAATCTAAATTTGCATATGAGCATTACTCGTTAATATGTAAATAAAATCTGAATTATTTGTCATACGTTTATTTATTGAGGAAAGAAGCAAACTTTAAAGCTCACTTGAATCACCGTCGTTTTCCTTATTGAAGATTCAATAGCCCCATATTTAGATACTCCATCCATAAAATACTAGAAATTCCATTACAACATTAACTCTAAATGAGGGTTTAAGTGCATCCGTATCTTTTTATGATGGAGATGTTGTTGTACGGTTGTGTGGTTGAGGAGTGTAAGACAAATGGCACAGAGCTGGAGACTCCCACTTACCACGATACTAGACTACGACTAGATGGCGCTCTGCTATCGAAAAAGCTCATGAGAGCATTCCTATTTTGTTTTTAATATCAACACCTGACCTTTTTCTATTTTTGAAAATATATATTTCCATCGCAGTAAGGACAGTAGAAATTGTTTTATTTTAAAAAGAATATAACGCCTCTAAAATAGTTTTATAATTTGATAACAGATGGCGCTCTAGTACATCGTAAAATATATATGTGTAATAATAATTATAACGTTTTATCAACAAAGCTAAAGAAGACTGCCGAAGAATCGACCCCTTATACAGGTTCAGTTCTCTTCATCTTCGACAAGGAAAAGGTTGAATTTCGTCGTGTTTTAAATAAGACACAATACAAAATTCGAAACTATTTTAAAGGCGTAAGATTATTTTTGAAATCAAACAATTTCTACTGCCTTTACTGCAATGGAATAATTAATGGGAGGGCCTGGCTCATCAGTGGTGAACCCTCCCAGCGGTTTCGCAAGTTTTCTCTACCATACCGCTGTTATATTGCATTTTTGGAACTTCCTTTTATAGTGATACTGTTGCTAGACTCTTGGAATGGGTATTTTAGAAGAACTATGGACATAAGCTTTGAGGACAATAGAATTACATACATTTATAAATATATAATATGCTTCGAGCAATCGCTCTTCCGCAAAACCGCTGGGAGGGTTCACCAGTGATGAGCCAGCTATATTTACATACTGTCTGCTGATGTCACAGACCGCTACAATGGGATCCCGGAATTACATCAGAGATTGTTGATGTCGAGGTACCAGTCAACACGTTGTTGACTTCCTGGTGAGGGAAACAGCGCTCGGCTGTTATATAGCATCTCATCAACAGACGCTTCGCCTTCCAGAGGCTTGTTCAGAGGCTCAAAATAATTTTTCAGGTGATTGTAGATCATTCAGAGGTTTAAAAACATTATTCAGAGGCCGCTAGGTTGTTCAAGGCTGCTATATTGTTCAGAGGCTTTAAGACATTGTTCAGAGGCTGTAAACCATTGTTCAGGGCCTTCTAAATTGTTCATAGCCTGTAAACCGTTGTTCAGAGGCTGTAAACCATTGTTCAGGGGCTTTAAGATTGTTCATAGCCTGGAAACCATTGTTCAGAGGCTGTAAACCATTGTTCAGGGTCTTCTATATTGTTCATAGCCTGCAAACCATTGTTCAGAGGCTGTAAACCATTGTTTAGGGCCTTCTATATTGTTTATAGCCTGTAAACCATTGTTCAGAGGCTGTAAACCATTGTTCAGGGCCTTCTAGATTGTTCATAGCCTGTAAACCATTGTTCAGAGGCTGTGAACCATTGTTCAGGGGCTTTAAGATTGTTCATAGCCTGTAAACCATTTTTCAGGGGCTTTAAGATTATTCATAGCCTGGAAATCATTGTTCAGGGGCTTTAATATTGTTCATAGCCTGGAAACCATTGTTCAGGGGCTTTAAGATTGTTCATAGCCTGTAAACCATTTTTCAGGGGCTTTAAGGTTGTTCATAGCCTGGAAATCATTGTTCAGGGGCTTTAAGATTGTTCATAGCCTGGAAACCATTGTTCAGGGCTTTAAGATTGTTCATAGCCTGGAAACCATTGTTCAGGGGCTTTAAGATTGTTCATAGCCTGGAAATCATTGTTCTGGGGCTTTAAGATTGTTCATAGCCTGGAAACCATTGTTCAGGGGCTTTAAGATTGTTCATAGCCTGGAAACCATTGTTCAGGGGCTTTAAGATTGTTCATAGCCTGGAAACCATTGTCCACAGACTGCAATCTTGTTCAGAGATTGCTATATTGTTCAGAAAGATTCCTTAAATAAAGGAAACTCCAGCTGGAAGAGATGACCATGCAGGAAAACTGACTGAAGAATGAATAGTCGTTCATCAATAAAACATGGTCAAACATCCAAAACAATGAATTGTTAGTTTCATATGTATATGTAACAAAATTAGCACCTCTCCCTTTAAAATACACAAAACAGTACATTTTATTTATCAACCCAGTACAGAACATTATGTTAGTGATAAGAAATCAGTAACAATATACCAGGTTTAACCAATTCACATAAATTTCATTATATCGTAGCTCAACTCCTTCAGAAGGTTTATGTACTTTGGAAGCAACAGTTTGCATATTAACTGTAATTTGCATAATTTTAATCATTAATATGATAACAATAATCATACGTTACCGCTAGTACTAAAATAGTTTTCTGTAACATTACTACTATTAGTAATAATCATTTCTTTATTTTTCTCAAAAAGGTTACAAGTTTTTCTCTAAAAAGTGTAACGAATTGTAAGTCTATTTACAAATTTTTATTTACAACTTAACAAATAATAACTGTAAAAGTAAACAGAGATATATATATTTGCTATCTTGACTCCTGGTCAGTGCTGTGGCCCTTGCAGATATGGTCCCCTGATGTCCTGCAGCTCTCCAGCAGTCTTTCTATGGCCTCTACTGGTGGTTCCTCGATAAGATGATCCCCTGGCCTTGATCCATTCTTGTCTGTCAGGTCTCGTGTCATCTGCTCTAGGTCGTTCTCCTGGATCTCTTCTATGGTCGTCGTATTCCTGTGCTCCACCTTCCTCGTCTTCACACGCCAGGTCCCTACATGGTTCCAACAATCTATCCATTGCTTCCATTTCTTTATTTCTCTGTAACTTATCGTGAGGTTCATTCTTCCTTTCGGTTGAGATAATTTCCATCGTCTTTTTTAGCACCAGGGATTGAATATATGCGAAGTCTTTTTTTATTATGTTTATTTCCTTTCTATATTGTTTGTTATATTTGGTTACTATTCCATCCCATGTTAAGACTATCGGCACTACTTTTACGGGCATTTTTTCGGTTTGGGCCATTTTCCTCGCAAGTAGTTGGTATTTTCTTTTCTTTGTCAGCTCCGTAGTTTGGATATTGTCTTGGGAGTAAATGCCTATCTCTATGATTTTTATGTATTTTTTTTATTTTGTCATATACTATTATATCAGGTTTGTTAGCTCTGATATTGATATCGCTTATCATTGGCAGGTCCGTTATTATCTTGGCGTATGAATTTTCAATCTTAGTCGTTATTTTGTGGAGCTTTATCTTCTTGTTCTCTGTGAAATTATATTTTCTAGCCAAGTTGAAGTGGACGCATCTCACCACTTCATTATGCCTCTCAGTGTAGTCGTAAGGAAGCAATCTTCCACAGTTTGTAGCAAGGTGGTCCACCATCCTCTGTACCTTTTCACAGTGAGGGCATTTCAGGTTCTTATCCTTCGGGAACACGTTTCTATCTTGTATGAACATGTAGAACCCTTCATTTTGTGGTGTGTTGTTTCCCGTTTTGAGCCACTGTGAGGATTCTATCATGTCCAATAGCGGTTGGTCTTCATTTTTAAAGAATGTTCTGTGGATTATTTTCTGGCCAATGATTCCTCTTAGATTTTCAATCTGTTTTTCTTTCAGAGTTTTCATTGTGATGTTTTGGGCTTCTATTTTGTACTTGTTTTCTATAATTAGTTGGATGTGTGTGAGCATTGTGTTTTCGCCCTGTTCACACGCTTTAATGGCTTCCTTTCTCTTTGTTGTCTCCCCCCCCCCCCAAATATATACTTGTAGAGGCTTAGCAGAATTCTTTCGTTTTTTTTTTGGACCAAGTTCACCAATCCTCTTCCCATTTCTTCGCGTTGAAGATAATAATAATAATAATCATAGCTATTTTATAAAAGCATTATTCATTGGAAAACATTCACTGGGTAAAGCTGAGTCATCCCGCTAGTATACGACACAAAGCAATAACATGCCATCTATATAGAGCGAATCAAAACTTTAAGACGCAAATGTTTCTTTCACACATAAATCAAACTTCTACCGTCCTTACTGCGATGAATACAAACTTATGTCCATAGTTTACTTAAATACCATTTCTAAGATTCCACCCTTCAGTGTAGCATATAAAACAGAATGGTCCAATACAGTATTAGAGCTCTAAAGAAACGGTCTGGTAGATTAAATTGGTGAAACCGCTGGGAGGGTTCACTACTGATGATCAAAGCCCTCCCAATATATTTTTTCATCTCAGTAAGGATAGTAGAAATTTGATTTATTTGTGAAAGATACATTCGCGTCTTAATGTTTTTATTTATTATATATAGAAACATTTCAGAAACATTGTTTACATGGTGGTTGAAGCTAGGTTTCTATCAATTTTAGTTTCAGGATAGAGCTTTGTCTCCACGGGTGGAGAAAATATTCACTCGGTCAAACTGTAGCTTATTATATATAGATGTCACTGAAATTTGAAGAATCGAATCTCTTATGCTTTGATATTACAGTTTTTTACTGAAATGTGTACATGTTTGCTTTTCTTTATTCATGAAGATGGGACACTAATGGTTTAGTTTAGTAATAAACCTAGGCCAGATAAAATTCTTTATTTTTCACGAACTTTCGGTGAATATCGCACCCTCCTTTGTTAGGATTGCTATAATAAATTAAATACATAGCAGGCATAGAGACTTTTTAGAAAGTAAAACCGTGTTTTACATGAGCTTTAGAAATATTTCCAAAACCTCCATTTTAGGAGTCGAAACTTTAACCGTCGTGAATTCTATTATATACATCTGGTGAGAGTTGCATCCTCGCTTTGAACAAAACATGATAATATTGTAACAAAGTATGTATTATTTTATTAACAGAGTATCATGTTTTGATGTTTATATTTTGTTACTCTGTAAACTTCCCTCATTGCTTATCTTTTGTTTATCATTCATAGTTTGTTCTTGCTTTAAATAAATTGTTGTGTTATCCTGAAGTTTGTCTTTCTCTGTACTCTGTAAACTTCCCTCATTCCTTATCTTTTGTTTATCATTCATAGTGTTGTCCTTGTCTTAAATAAATTGTTGTGTCATCCTGAAGTTAGGAGTAGAAGACCCTTCTTTAATGACCAATTAGTCAAATAAAGTGAGCGAATAATCCTAAAGTTTGTCTTTCCAAATTTTCCACGTGGCAATATAATATCATCATTATATTTGCTTTATTAACGACCATTTATCTCTGTAGTGGTCGTTACGTATAATGAGGCACATTTGACTGGTAACTACTCTATTGATATATTGATGAGGTATTCATTATTTCTATGATAAATGGGACATTCCACATGTGTATCGGTATTTCACATGTTTACATATTTAACACAAACCTTTTAAACTTCTCTTCTTTCTTATATTAAGCGAAGAATGACCCATATTGAATAGTTTGAGAAAGCTCAACACTCATGAGGCAAGCTTTCTCATCTAAATATGTATCTGTAGAGATAATTTTTGATGATATATACACTCATGGACAAAACTTAAGGAAGTTGTACCTTTCAACATGTATATATCGGGACAATAACTCTGAAAGATATTACAGTGAGCTTTATTGAAGACACACGAGATAACCAAGTGTGAACAGCCTCTGTCTAGGCGATATCAAAATGACTTCACTTACTTAAGTTCTGTCCATGAATGTACATCACATGTTTACACATGTAGAAAGCAGTTCGACTTCTTAAACTTAGAAGTGTGCTAGAATCCCGTTTGTTTACTTGAACTCACTGGTTGGATTTGAGGTTTGCAAGAATAGGGGGCTATTGAAGCATTTTTCTTCAGAAAAAAATTCTCAATGTGGGATTTGATCTCAGGTCGAGGCTATCGAAGGTTAATACCATTTGTCCAACAACTCCGCTCTATAAAATGTACAGTAGCACTCTGTAGGGAGCAGTTCTCCAGTGACTGTTGTCCCACAGGTTGTTGTTGTTGTGTCCAATGAAGAGCCTCAGATATCTCCATACATCTCTATCACAGCAGCAGCAATGTCCACTATCTTGGGTGTGTAAAGCTGCTGCTCTGGGTCCATGTCAATTTTCTGCAAGGCTGCGGCCATTGCTGGGCATGAGAATATGTGGGTAGGTGTTAGTTCCACACCAGGACAGTTGTTACATGTCCTATAGGTTCTTGTGCCATCTGGATGTATTGCCATTCCTTTATAATGTTTTGTTCTAAGTCTTGTTATAGTTTTTGTCAGTTTTCTCTCAGAGTCTATTTCACATATTTGTTCTTTTCTTATTTTTTTTAGTCTCAAAGGTGGCAGGTGAATGTGGAAGCTGGCATCTATAACAGACTGTTGTATGGTGATCAGCACTCTGCAGGGAGCACTTTTCCTGTGGATTGCTATCTCACGGTGTCAGAGTCAATGGAGAGCTGACATATGTAACAGACTGTTGTCTCAAAGGTGGCAGGGTCGATATGGAAGCTGGCATCTGTAACATTCTGTTGTATGGTGACCAGAACTCTGTAGGGAGCACTCTTCCTGTGGACTGTTGTCTCATGGTGTCAGAGTCGATATGGAAGCTGGCATCTATAGCAGACTGTTGTATGGTGATCAGCACTCTGTAGGGAGCACTCTTCCTGTGGATTGCTATATCAGAATCAATATAGAGCTGACATATGTAACAGACTGTTGTCTCATGGTGTCAGAGTCGATATGGAAGCTGGCATCTATAGCAGACTATTGTATGGTGATCAGCACTCTGTAGGGAGCACCTTTCCTGTGGATTGCTATATCAGAATCAATATAGAGCTGACATATGTAACAGACTGTTGTCTCAATGGTGTCAGAGTCGATATGGAAGCTGGCATCTATAGCAGACTATTGTATGGTGATCAGCACTCTGTAGGGAGCACCTTTCCTGTGGATTGCTATATCAGAATCAATATAGAGCTGACATATGTAACAGACTGTTGTCTCAAGGTGTCAGAGTCGATATGGAAGCTGGCATCTATAGCAGACTATTGTATGGTGATCAGCACTCTGTAGGGAGCACCTTTCCTGTGGATTGCTATATCAGAATCAATATAGAGCTGACATATGTAACAGACTGTTGTCTCAAAGGTGGTCAGGTCGATATGGAAGCTGGCATCTATAGCAGACTATTGTATGGTGATCAGCACTCTGTAGGGAGCACCTTTCCTGTGGATTGCTATATCAGAATCAATATAGAGCTGACATATGTAACAGACTGTTGTCTCATGGTGTCAGAT